>CM020511.1:22852197-22892197 GCA_009823395.1 Thamnaconus septentrionalis
ACCAACACAAAAACATTGTGATTCTGGCCAAATCATTCTCCCGGACTCCCTCGCAAGCCAGCCTCCTCAACCGGGGCCTCACCTTCGTCCCCTCGGTGGGCACCCGAACGTCCAGGCTGGACCTGGAGATGGACCTCCAGACCTTCCACAGGAGGCTCAAGCTGGCGGCTTACTTTGAGGGCGCGAGGGACCGCGCGGCTCTCCCTGAGGTGGTCAACCAGCTCATCAGCCTAAACAACAGGGCCTTCAAAAGGTCGTTCAGGGTCATCAAAGAGGATCACAACCTCACACCAGAAGAGGCCACAGCCCTACACACCCTAAAAAACAACCCCCACATCGTCATCAAACCAGCGGACAAGGGCAGCGCCGTGGTCATCATGGACCGGTCCCAGTACGTCGACGAGGCCCTGCGACAATTAAAGAACACCACCTATTACAGACCCCTGGAAGCACCCATCTTCCCCCAGACCCGCCCCATCATCACAGACATCCTGACATCCCTGCTCAAAAAGAAGTTCATCACCAAAAAGCAGTTCACCTACCTCCTCGGCGACCAGGAACCCAGCATCAGGAAGTTCTACATCCTGCCCAAGATCCACAAAGACCCCTCCACCTGGAATCCCCCCTTCATCATGCCCCCGGGACGTCCCATCGTGTCCGACTGCGGCAGCGACACGGACAGGCTCGCTGACTACATCGAGTACTTCCTGAACCCCCTCTCCATCAAACACCCAGCCTACATCAAAGACACTTACCACTTCATCCAGATTGTCAAGGGCCTCCAGGTCCCCGCCACCTCCTTCCTCTTCTCCCTCGATGTAGACAGTCTCTACACCAACATCGAGACCCCGTCTGGCCTCGCTGCGGTGCGCCGCATGCTGGACCGCTACCCCGACCCCGCCCGCCCAGACGACGAATTAATCACACTGTTAGAAATCAATCTGACCCGCAATGACTTTATTTTCGACCAGAAATACTTTCTCCAAATCAAAGGGACAGCGATGGGCAAGTCCTTTGCCCCGTCCTACGCCAACATCTTCATGGCCACCTGGGAAGAGAAGGCCCTCGCCCACTGCCCCACAGCCCCCCTCCACTACTACCGGTACCTGGACGACATCTGGGGGATCTGGACCTCCTCCCTGCAGGAATTCCACGACTTCATTCAGCACCTCAACCAGCAGGACCCCTCCATCAAAATGAAATTCGAAATCTCCCCCTCCCACATTGACTTTCTCGACACCACAGTGTATAAAGGCCAAACATCCTCCCACACCACCCAGCTGGAAACCAAAGTTTTTTTCAAGAAGACAAACACACACGCCCTTCTTTATAAAACCAGTTTTCACCCCAAACACACCTTCAGGGGCATTGTGAAGTCACAACTCCTCCGATTCTCCCGCATCTGCACGGTCCAGGCCGACTTCCATGAGGCGACCCGGACCCTTTTCCGCGCCATCAGGCCCAGGGGCTACTCCCGGTCATTCCTCCGCCACTGCCTAAGGACCTTCAGAGAAACAAAGGTCAGAGACACCAGGGAAATTATTCCCTTCACATCCACCTTCTCCACCATGAGCACACTCTTTAACAAGACACTCAAACACAATTTCAGTACTTCCATCTCCAACTCAGGGATCCTAAGCAATTTCAAACTCATTGCGGCTTACCGCAAAAACAAGAATTTAAAGGACCTCCTGGTCAGAGCTAAATTGCCCCCCATAGTGCCTCCACGTACACCCACTAGATTAGACCAGCTCAAGACAACATTCTGTTTCCTCTCACATGCACGCAACCAGTCTTCTCAGAATCTTTACAGAATCACGCAGAGAATCGGCCCCAGAGACACCAACTGCGTGTACCTCCTCTTCTGCTCCACCTGTGGAAAACAATACGTGGGGGAGACGAGAAACAACATCCTCACCCGTCTGTGGCAGCACCGCTACAACGCTGCCCACAACCAGCGGGCAGACACCCCCCTGATGCAGCACGCCGGCCTCCACGACTGGTCGGCCTTCAAGGTCGCGGGGCTGCAAAAGAACCGACACTGGTCGGACAGAGAAAGGAGGGCCTGCGAGAGGTCGTGGATCTTCCGCCTGGGCACCAAAGATCCACACGGCCTCAACCTGAAATACAGGCCTCACACCCCGTGACACAGACACACAACATCACCACTGGACAGAATGGACTTGAGCCTCTCCGGCTCTCTCTCTCTCCCTCTCTCTCTCCCACACACACACACACACACACACTCTCTCTCTCTCTCCTCCTCCTCTGTCCCCTCTCTCACACACACACATCCACACACTGACATCTTCTTTCTTTCTCTTATTCTTCTTTTTTTTTTTTTTCCTTTTTTTTCTTCTTTTTTTCTTTTTCTTTTTTTTCTTCCTTGCTTCTTTTCTAACCCCGACCCTGACCCTAACCCTTAACCTAACCCAGTGGACCCCTACGCCTAAACCTAAGGTCACTGACCACCTGACCTTCCCACCCGCCCATCTTTCTAACCCCGACCCAGACCCTTACACTAAACCTAACCACTCGGGACCCCACGCCTAATCTTAAGGCCCCCCGCCTAATCTTAAGGCCAATTGTGCCCCCCTCTCTCTCTTCCCCCCTTTTTCTCTCTCTCTCTCTCACACACACACACACACACACACACACACACACACCTACCTCTTCCTTCCTCCTCTCCACACTCTCACTCACCTCCTGATGGCCGCACGCCTCCAACCGGAGCCCCCACATGGGCCGTCCCAGCGTCCTGGCAAGAACTAAAGACATTTCAAGTGTTATTTCATTCATGTGTTCCTGCAATGTGCCTCCCTGTACAGCTCCTACCTCGTTCCATTTCACCCAATTGCATGCTCAGTTCGACTTTTAATTTCGGGTGTAGTTACACTGTTTGCCCGCTAGTGGGCAATGTTTACCTGGCCAAGCAGAGAGGGTTCACCAGGAGCAGCCCTCCGTGAACCTGGCCACCTCTCGCGGGGTTCCCCGAGACTCTCGGCCCCACGAGAGTGACCAATCAGAGTCACCCCTGACTCCCCGCTCTTTTCGAGTAGACACCGCGCTCTGCAAAGAGAACAGCTTTTATCACAGCTCTCATGGTTAGTGATCTATGTCCTTTGCACTCTTGCTGCAAACCTTTTTGTAAATGTTTCCAGTTGCCTAGCCTGAAGAAGACCCCGTAGGGTCGAAACGTCGCGATCAGGCAACTTTTCGTATGTTTTTTTCATGTTTTTATTTTTCGTTTTTTCATGCAGCACTTTTGCTCCCATGGTTCCCCTCCGGGGACCTTGTAAATAAAATTACTGTACAATAAATCACCCTGCACAACCATTGGACTCTGCCACTCTTCCTCCTGCTCGGGTAAGAGACTCCTTTCACCCGCAATCACATCAAGCCCCCGGGCGAGACTCACGGCTCCACCCGCTAGCGATGAGCAGCTACTTCCGGGACGATCGCCGAGACCGGGGGCGCCCCAGCCCCCGGCGAACCAGCGCCGGCACCGGGATTGGAGCCGTGGGGCGCGGATGGACCGGCACAACACCTTTGTCCTAACCCTAACCCTAGAACAACAGGAGGAGGAAACCAGAAGATAATCCCTCTCCTTAACTCACATCCTAACAGCAGAGTGCAGAGGGCCAGGATGAAAATCTCACCCGAAATGAAACCACAAACTGGTACTCGAGCGACGAGGAGGACAGCGGCGTCTCCTCCATCCTCAGATCTCTGAAGAAGCAGAGCGAGATGCAGCAGGCTCAGTCCAAAGCGCCTCCGCCTCTGGGGGACGCGGGGCCCCCCTAACCCTGGTTATTACCCCTGTACCTAACCCTAACCTAATTTAATATAAATATAAATAAGAATTTCATTCTTGAAATTAAATATCTTAATAGTATATACGAAACTACATTTTTATTAATAGATCTTTTTTTTTATTCCCCCCTTTAAAAGTGAATAACGAAAAAAGCGAACTTACAAAAAAAACGAACAAAAAAAGCGAATATATTAAAGAAAAAAAGCGAACGAAGCAGAGTGTATATAAGGAGCTGCTCACCAGCCCACCATCATTTTCACTCTAGCTCTCGAGGAGACAAGTCACGATAACCTGCTCCTTATTTGTGCCCTTTACGACGCCTGAGGAAGACTCTGTTGAGTCGAAACGTCGCGTCTTTGGGCACCCCAATTTTCTTTATGGATTTTCTTTTTTCTTTTTATTTTATTCATTTATTTCATTTCATTTAAAACAACAAAAAATATCGCCGGGTTAGGGTTAGGGGCTAACCCGTGTCCAATTTTTTCATACACCGCGGGATGGATCCCTGTTGATGCTCGCCAGAAGGACCGTGCAAAATCTATCTCCCACCAAGGTGGGAGATGGACTCAGTCCATTTTCCCTAACCCTTCGGGGGATTCTGGGAACCTTTTCAAAACCCTAACCCTAACCCTAACTATATTTTTCGTATATGGCGCGCATTCGACAAAATTGTTCGCCTGGGAAACGCTCGCGTTTCCCGTATGCTCGTCACTGTAACTCGCAAGGAGAGCTAGCACACAGTTAGCTGACATGATGTTCAACTCAGCAACGGGGTTGCCAGACCAAATGTCAATGTACAGTCGGTCAAAAAACGAGGCATATAAAACTGGAGATAAAAAAAGCTGCAATTGACCTGGCTCTCTCCAGCTGTTTTTGGGCAGGGGAAGAAAATTGGGGAGGAAGCCTCTGAACACGGGAATAATAACAGCGCAGAATTGTGTCCCATTCCCACTCCTTGTCATCCCTCCACACCCAACCCTGATCCCCACCTTGTCCCCCATGTGTTACCCACCCACCCACCCCTTGTCGCCCCTCCTTACCCCAGCCTCGTCCCGGCCCTTCTCCCCTCAAAGGGCGAAGAACGTTCGAATGGAGAGTTTTTGTGTGTGGGGGTCGCACAGGAGTTGTGACCCCCGAAGAAGGTCACCTTCATGTTCATCCCAGATGGACATGTGTTGCCCAACGGCAACAACAGCCGACGCTGTTACTGTCCTAGGGCGAAGAACGTTCGAGGGGAGAGTTTTTGTGTGGGGGTCGCAAGGAAAGTGTGACCCCCACACACCCCTGATCCCCACCTTGTCCCCCATCTGTTACCCACCCACCCACCCCTTGTCACCCCTCCTTACCCCCGAAGAAGGTCCCCTTCATGTTCATCCCAGATGGACATGGAGTTAGGGTTAGGCAACAATGTCGGCTCGCAGAACCTAACCCTAACCTTCACCACCAATGGCAACATGCAGACATATGTGGCAAACCCACAGCAACACCTGCTCATCCCTCCTTGCCCACCCCTGCCCCCCCCTTGTCCCCCATGTGTTACCCACCCACCCACCCACCCCTTGTCGCCCCTCCTCACCCCAGCCTTACCCCAGCCGTCACGTCCTAGGGCTAAGGACTTTTGAGGGGAGAGTTTTTGTCTGTGGGGGTCGCACGGGAGTTGTGACCCCCGAAGAAGGTC
Source organism: Thamnaconus septentrionalis (assembly GCA_009823395.1). Classification (NCBI taxonomy): domain Eukaryota; kingdom Metazoa; phylum Chordata; class Actinopteri; order Tetraodontiformes; family Monacanthidae; genus Thamnaconus; species Thamnaconus septentrionalis. The sequence goes on from CM020511.1 coordinate 22,857,690, forward strand.
ACCTATATGTTCATCCCAGATGGACATGTGTTGCCCAAGCCATTTGCAGATCTGCAAGTCAAAGTGAAGTCAGTAGTGGTCACTATTGGCCCGCAGGCATGCAGAAGTGAAAGAGCAGTAGACCAATGTGAGTGGCACGCCAAAATCAGCAAGGCAGGGAAGTGATTGGCAGGGCTCCCAACCTTCAAGAGAAGTGCTGTTGATCAGTCTGATTCTTGCTGTGTGTTTATGTTCATGGTTCGCCCACATTGCTGAATGTGAGGAAAAAATTGAAAAACTGCACTCTGTCGCAGAGAGTGCACCAGTTTCTCTCTTAGGAGAAAACCTTTTTTCCTAAAGCTGACCAACTAGATGGAGTACAACAAGAGGAGGGAACAAAAATTAAGGCTCAAAAACACGCCATGGGGTCGCACGGAAGTTGTGACCCCCGAAGAAGGTCACCTTCATGTTCATCCCAGATGGACATGTGTTGCCCAAGGGATTTGCAGATCTCCCAACCTTCAAGAGAAGTGCTCAGACAGGCCGAAACGTTGCGCCAAGACCGATCTTTACAAACAACAGGCTAAAAAAGTCTAATTTTTTGATCCCCCACCACCTTCGGGTGGTGGTCAACATCTAAGGGCCAGGGGGCCGAGGCCTGGCATCGACCTCGGATGGACAGTGCTTTTTCCCAACCATGGGCTTGCCCTTTGGCTTGCCTATGGGAGGGAGTTTACCCCAGAACCTAACCGCATTCGACAAAATTGTTCACCTGTTAAACACTCGCGTTAAACGCTCGTGTTTCCCGTATGCTTGTCGCTGTAACTCGCAAGGACAGCTAGCGCACAGTTAGCTGACATGATGTTCTTTGGGGGTCGCACGGAAGGTGTGACCCCCAAAGAAGGTCAACTTCATTCAACTCTAGCAAGGTAATGAAAGGCTCCTCGTGCCCACATTGGGCAACACTGGCCGCCGCTGCTATTGACCTGGCTCGCAGGTCCTTCATTCCAGAGGGCCAGGTGCCCTAGCCCTGGCCGAATGTCCGTCAGGTCCGGCAGGTAAACAAAGAAGCCCATACGCTCTCAAAGACGGATCCACCCACGTCCGTGACGACAGGGACATGGGGTCCCTCGAGTCCCACATGAAGAAAATATAGTTTTTTGTGTGTTTGTTTAATTTTATTTCTTCCCTGCCCCAACAAAAGTTTGTGGGGCAGGAAGGAAGCACAAATTGGGGGGCGTTGAAGTCTCTGAATACTGGCATTATCACAGTGCAGAATTGTGTCCCATTCCCACTCCTTGTCGTCCCTCCACACCCAACCCTGATGCCCACCTTGTCCCTGCATGTGTGCACTAATGTCTATTTGTGGTAAATAGGGAGAAAAGAGGAAGAGAACAGAATGGCAGTTTCCACCCACCCTGTCCCTCACATGTCCACCCACTGTCAGCCCTCTTTACTGAACCCTTACCCGGGGGTCGCACGGGAGTTGTGACCCCCGAAGAAGGTCACCTTTATGTTCATCCCATATGGCCATGTGTTGCCCAACGGCAACAACGGCCGGCGCGGCTACTGCGCTAGGGCGAAGAACGTTCGAATGGAGAGTTTTTGTGTGGGGGTCGCAAGGGAGGTGTGACCCCCAAAGAAGGTCACCTTCATGTTCATCCCAGATGGACATGGGGTTAGGGTTAGGAAACAATGTCGGCTCGCAGCAGAACCTAACCCTAACCTTCACCACCAATGGCAACATGCACAGACATATGTGGCAAACCCACAGCAACACCTTCTCATCCCTCCTTACCCACCCCTCATCCCCACCTTGTCCCCCATGTGTTACCCACCCACCCACCCCTTGTCGCCCCTCCTTACCCCAGCCTTGGTCCCAGCCGTCACGTGCTAGGGCGGAGAACATTTGAGGGGAGATTTTGTTGTGTGGGGGTCGCACGGGAGTTGTGACCCCCGAAGAAGGTCACCTGTATGTTCATCCCAGATGGACATGCGTTACCCAAGCGATTTGCAGAGCTCCCAAACTTCAAGAGAAGTGCTGTTGACTAATCTGTTTCTTGATTACCCTAACCCTTTTGTTTCCACACCTTCTTTTGTTTTTGGACAGGACGTGGCTGGCGAACCAGAAAGACAAAAATGAGAGGAGGGAGCAAGAACTCAGGCGCAAAAACCTGTTTGTCTGTGGGGGTCGCACGGAAGGTGTGACCCCCAAAGAAGGTCTGAACTGATGTTTATTCAAATTCAAAATCAATAAATGACATAGGTTTTGAGTTCATATCTTTGGCTACGAACATAATTGACACGTGATTCTTGTACATCTGGGGTCGGACTGACCTCCCGAAGCCGTCCGTCAACTTTGGTGACTACAGCGCTACCTAGGTGAAAAAAGTTACTACCTAAAAAGGCATGTTCTATCGACTCCAAATGGTCTGAGACGTGCTCCAAACCACTTTCTCGGGGGTGATTTTTCAGAAAAACACTTCACTACCTTTTGTACCTGCGGGCCGCTGATGCTGGACAGACGTGCCAAATTAAACGCAGACGACACAATAACAAGGCCAAGGAAGGTTGAGCCACATTTGTTTATTGTTTATATGGGGATGGGGGGTCCAAGGACAGAGATGAGCCAGAAGATGAAGCCGAAGAAACGGAGGAAGACAGCGGAGAAGGAGAAAGCTAGAGGTTTAAGGAAAAGGAGGAAGGAGAAGGAAAGGAAGGGAAAGAAGAAAGAAGAAGAATACTTACCACCTGTAAAAGAAGAAAAAATAACTAAAGAATACCTACCTTATTACTTACCTGCAACTCCCGAACCGCCACCTGAAAAAAACAAATGAACAATTAGCGATAATTTAAAATAACCAAAAATATCTATTCTAAAAGGGTACTTACCTTAAATCCTAATTGGCTCCGTCCTGGGCATGACGTTAAACTGCAACCTAAAAAACAAAAAAGGCACAATTAATTTAAAAATTCGAATGAAAGAGTGAGGGAAGGAATGTGTGTGTATGGTGAGTGAAAGCGCCTCAGCCCGATAAGCGGCACTAAAGGCAAATCAGCCGGTCTCCGCACAACAAGTCGGCTGCGCCTGATGAAGGCCACAGCAATGGCCGAAACGTCGCGACAACAGCCGACTTCATTTTTCAAGACTTAGTGTCTAATTTTTTGCAAACCCGATCACTAATTTGTGGTACTTAAAAAACATCATGGAGGACTAGGGACCTAGCCCAAAGTCCTCCTCATGGTTGGACAGTGCCTATTCTGCCCTGGGTCCGCCCAGGGTAGAGACCCTTTCTTAACCCTAACCCTAACCCTAACCCTGAACCTTCACTGCCCCGACGCCTAAACCTAAGGTCACTGTCCCCACACCTAAACTTAACCTATCGGACCCCACGCCTAAACCTAAGGCCACGGACCCCCTGACCTTCCCACCCTCCCTTCCTTCCTAACCCCGACCCAGACCCTTACACTAAACCTAACCACTCGGGACCCCACGCCTAATCCTAAGGCCCCCCACCTCACGCCTAATCTTAAGGCCAATTGCCCCCTCTCTCTCTCTCTCTCTCTCCTCTCTCTCTCTCTCTCTCACACACACACACACACACACACACACACACACACACACACACCTACCTCTTCCTTCCGTGAACCTGGCCACCTCCTTCCCCGAGACTCTCGGCCCCACGAGAGTGACCAATCAGAGTCACCCCTGACTCCCCGCTCTTTTCGAGTAGACACCGCGCTCTGCAAAGAGAACAGCCTTTATCACAGCTCTCATGGTTAGTGATCTATGTCCTTTGCACTCTTGCTGCAAACCTTTTTTGTAAATATTTCCAGTTGCCTAGCCTGAAGAAGACCCCGTAGGGTCGAAACGTCGCGATCAGGCAACTTTTCGTATGTTTTTTTCATGTTTTTATTTTTCGTTTTTTCATGCAGCACTTTTGCTCCCATGGTTCCCCTCCTGGGACCTTGTAAATAAAATTACTGTACAATAAATCACCCTGCACAACCATTGGACTCTGCCACTCTTCCTCCTGCTCGGGTAAGAGACTCTTTTTCACCCGCCATCTCTTCAACCCCCCGGGCGAGACTCACGGCTCCACCCGCTAGCGATGAGCAGCTACTTCCGGGACGATCGCCGAGACCGGGGGCGCCCCCAGCCCCCAGCGAACCAGCGCCGGCACCGGGATTGGAGCCGTGGGGCGCGGATGGACCGGGCACAACACCCTCGTCCTAACCGGCCAGAGCCTCCACGCTTCCGGTCTCCGTCCCCTCCGCGCCGGCGATGGCCGAGCCCGGACGGACGCCACACACGTCCAACTGTGAGTAGACGAAACGGGGACAACAACACCGATCGTCACCACACACGCCATGATTTTGAAAGGGACAATTATCGTCATGATGGCCGCCATTACCATGACAAGGGGAGGGATTGTTTTTTGGCCACGAAGAAGCGCCTATTGAGAGTTACCGCACACGCCGCGCGGGCGGTGCCTCCCGTGACCGAATGCGCCACGCGGGCGGTGCTTCCCATGACCGCTCCCGCACCCGCAATCACGGCCACCATGAGCCGGTTCCCCGCCGACGGCCCTTTCGACAGGGGAACCTGGACCAACGTTTCCGCCGTAACCCACCCCGAGTTCGCCCCCACACAAGCACTGTCACCGAAGCCTCGACGCGCAACCGCCACGTCAACAATAACACGGAGGCGCACCCATTAGACCCGCCGCGCCTACCGGCCCCAGACGCGCGCTTCCAACAAATGGTGCGCAACTTACACCAAATAATTCGGCTCACCCACCACCTTGAAAATGTATCCCCAAAGGGTTTCGACTCAGGCCCCCGCATGATTACGCGCACAGTCGACCAACTTTGCGCGCTCATCAAGCCTGCTGCGCCCACGCCCAACACGACTGACTTCCTGAACGGTAATGCGCGACAGTGGGGCGTCATTACCCTCCAAATTCTCCGGGAACACTACGAAGACGCACGAACTTGTGTACTTGCTGACACCCTACCTGAGTTGCCACAGGACTGGAAACACCTTTTCCAAGTGGCCACGAGGTGGGCCAGGAGGAACCTCGGCCGCCTCCGGCAATCCACAGTGGACCAGGCGGAGAGGCTCATCCAGCAGCTCCTGGCCGGGCCCGAGACTGCTGCTGCTGAGGAGACAGTGCCTCCACCACGTGATCAATTAACTCAGCGGCGCCACAACCAAGAGCCTCCTCCCCCACCTGCTCCAATCTGCGCGCACAGACAAAACCCGACCAGGGAATCCGCCGGACCAGAGCCACTCCCCAAAAGGGCCCCACCACGGCCCCCTCCACCCCGCCAGGTGAGGAAATGTGTCACAGAAGCACAAACACAGACACCCCCCTTACCTGTAACACCGCAGGTCCGCGGGAGGGGCCCCCCTCCCTCAGGCGCGAGACGAGTTCTCTCCTTCCGGTCCCCGTTACCTTCCCCCACGCCCACCACTGACCAGGGGGTTAAGAACGCTGGGACCTCCCCCACACCGCCAGAACCTCTGGCCACCCCCTTCTCACAGGAATGGTTCATCCACGAGCCCCAAACCGACTCTCCTGCTCCCTCCCCAACTGGGGGAGACCCCTGGCTGCATTCACAGCCACCTCAGCCCGCCCCACTCCCCCAGAGACGGCCGGCTGACGCCCAGAGCGACCTGGTGAGTCCAAAACCCACTCCACCCACCACCGCCACCTCACCACACACAGTGGAGGAGACCCAGCCCCCAGCCACCCCACGACCCCTGGTGCCGGTCGTGGTCCTCCAGGCCATGGTCCACAGACCCCAGTCCCCACCCGACGCTCCAGAGGACCTGCAGTCATCTGACCAGGACCAGGAAAGATTCCTCATGTCCTTTGAGGAGTTCCAGTCTCCTGTCAGACCCCGCACCTTCACCACACCGTGCAAGGTAACCAAACACCTTTACTCCAAGCACAAATTAGCAGACTGGGGCCTGAGCCTGAACAAAAAGTGGGTGATCCTGGGCGACTCCAACGTGGGCCGCTTCCCGGCTCACGACATCACCGACCTCCAGGTGGACTGCTTTCCTGACGGCAACTACAGGCACATCACGGAGGTACCGATCAAAGCCACATCACACACAATGGTGGAAAAAGTGGTTTTATTTTTCAGCCTGGCCTGCAGGAAACAGAAGGTCAGAGAGACGAGCATAAAACAACTCCGGGCGGCAGTCCGCATGGCCCAGACCCTCCTCCCTGGTCTCCAGGTCTTCATCCCCCTCATCAACCTGCCCGAGGGGCTCCCTGCCGGAGAAAGGGCCACACTCATCAGAATCAACAAGTACGTGGCCCGCACCTTCCCCCACATCCCACCCATTGACGATGAGTTTTTCGAGACCACCAGCGGGCACCTGTGGACGAGGAACACAGCAAAGGCCATTTTTACCTACTGGGTCACGTATTTAAACTTTCTTGCCCCATAAACCCCTCCAGGCCGGGGCTCACCACTCCCCAGCCAGACCAGGCCCCTGGCCCGCCCCCCCCCCCCCCCCCCTACCAACACAAAAACATTGTGATTCTGGCCAAATCATTCTCCCGGACTCCCTCGCAAGCCAGCCTCCTCAACCGGGGCCTCACCTTCGTCCCCTCGGTGGGCACCCGAACGTCCAGGCTGGACCTGGAGATGGACCTCCAGACCTTCCACAGGAGGCTCAAGCTGGCGGCTTACTTTGAGGGCGCGAGGGACCGCGCGGCTCTCCCTGAGGTGGTCAACCAGCTCATCAGCCTAAACAACAGGGCCTTCAAAAGGTCGTTCAGGGTCATCAAAGAGGATCACAACCTCACACCAGAAGAGGCCACAGCCCTACACACCCTAAAAAACAACCCCCACATCGTCATCAAACCAGCGGACAAGGGCAGCGCCGTGGTCATCATGGACCGGTCCCAGTACGTCGACGAGGCCCTGCGACAATTAAAGAACACCACCTATTACAGACCCCTGGAAGCACCCATCTTCCCCCAGACCCGCCCCATCATCACAGACATCCTGACATCCCTGCTCAAAAAGAAGTTCATCACCAAAAAGCAGTTCACCTACCTCCTCGGCGACCAGGAACCCAGCATCAGGAAGTTCTACATCCTGCCCAAGATCCACAAAGACCCCTCCACCTGGAATCCCCCCTTCATCATGCCCCCGGGACGTCCCATCGTGTCCGACTGCGGCAGCGACACGGACAGGCTCGCTGACTACATCGAGTACTTCCTGAACCCCCTCTCCATCAAACACCCAGCCTACATCAAAGACACTTACCACTTCATCCAGATTGTCAAGGGCCTCCAGGTCCCCGCCACCTCCTTCCTCTTCTCCCTCGATGTAGACAGTCTCTACACCAACATCGAGACCCCGTCTGGCCTCGCTGCGGTGCGCCGCATGCTGGACCGCTACCCCGACCCCGCCCGCCCAGACGATTTAATTAATCACACTGTTAGAAATCAATCTGACCCGCAATGACTTTATTTTCGACCAGAAATACTTTCTCCAAATCAAAGGGACAGCGATGGGCAAGTCCTTTGCCCCGTCCTACGCCAACATCTTCATGGCCACCTGGGAAGAGAAGGCCCTCGCCCACTGCCCCACAGCCCCCCTCCACTACTACCGGTACCTGGACGACATCTGGGGGATCTGGACCTCCTCCCTGCAGGAATTCCACGACTTCATTCAGCACCTCAACCAGCAGGACCCTCCATCAAAATGAAATTGAAATCTCCCCTCCCACATTGACTTTCTCGACACCACAGTGTATAAAGGCCAAACATCCTCCCACACCACCCAGCTGGAAACCAAAGTTTTTTTCAAGAAGACAAACACACACGCCCTTCTTTATAAAACCAGTTTTCACCCCAAACACACCTTCAGGGGCATTGTGAAGTCACAACTCCTCCGATTCTCCCAAGATCTGCACGGTCCAGGCCGACTTCCATGAGGCGACCCGGACCCTTTTCCGCGCCATCAGGCCCAGGGGCTACTCCCGGTCATTCCTCCGCCACTGCCTAAGGACCTTCAGAGAAACAAAGGTCAGAGACACCAGGGAAATTATTCCCTTCACATCCACCTTCTCCACCATGAGCACACTCTTTAACAAGACACTCAAACACAATTTCAGTACTTCCATCTCCAACTCAGGGATCCTAAGCAATTTCAAACTCATTGCGGCTTACCGCAAAAACAAGAATTTAAAGGACCTCCTGGTCAGAGCTAAATTGCCCCCCATAGTGCCTCCACGTACACCCACTAGATTAGACCAGCTCAAGACAACATTCTGTTTCCTCTCACATGCACGCAACCAGTCTTCTCAGAATCTTTACAGAATCACGCAGAGAATCGGCCCCAGAGACACCAACTGCGTGTACCTCCTCTTCTGCTCCACCTGTGGAAAACAATACGTGGGGGAGACGAGAAACAACATCCTCACCCGTCTGTGGCAGCACCGCTACAACGCTGCCCACAACCAGCGGGCAGACACCCCCCTGATGCAGCACGCCGGCCTCCACGACTGGTCGGCCTTCAAGGTCGCGGGGCTGCAAAAGAACCGACACTGGTCGGACAGAGAAAGGAGGGCCTGCGAGAGGTCGTGGATCTTCCGCCTGGGCACCAAAGATCCACACGGCCTCAACCTGAAATACAGGCCTCACACCCCGTGACACAGACACACAACATCACCACTGGACAGAATGGACTTGAGCCTCTCCGGCTCTCTCTCTCTCCCTCTCTCTCTCCCACACACACACACACACACACACTCTCTCTCTCTCTCCTCCTCCTCTGTCCCCTCTCTCACACACACACATCCACACACTGACATCTTCTTTCTTTCTCTTATTCTTCTTTTCCTTTTTTTTCCTTTTTTTTCTTCTTTTTTTCTTTTTCTTTTTTTTCTTCCTTGCTTCTTTTCTAACCCCGACCCTGACCCTAACCCTTAACCTAACCCAGTGGACCCCTACGCCTAAACCTAAGGTCACTGACCACCTGACCTTCCCACCCGCCCATCTTTCTAACCCCGACCCAGACCCTTACACTAAACCTAACCACTCGGGACCCCACGCCTAATCTTAAGGCCCCCCGCCTAATCTTAAGGCCAATTGTGCCCCCCCTCTCTCTCTTCCCCCCTTTTTTCTCTCTCTCTCTCTCACACACACACACACACACACACACACACACACACACCTACCTCTTCCTTCCTCCTCTCCACACTCTCACTCACCTCCTGATGGCCGCACGCCTCCAACCGGAGCCCCCACATGGGCCGTCCCAGCGTCCTGCCAAGAACTAAAGACATTTCAAGTGTTATTTCATTCATGTGTTCCTGCAATGTGCCTCCCTGTACAGCTCCTACCTCGTTCCATTTCACCCAATTGCATGCTCAGTTCGACTTTTAATTTCGGGTGTAGTTACACTGTTTGCCCGCTAGTGGGCAATGTTTACCTGGCCAAGCAGAGAGGGTTCACCAGGAGCAGCCCTCCGTGAACCTGGCCACCTCTCGCGGGGTTCCCCGAGACTCTCGGCCCCACGAGAGTGACCAATCAGAGTCACCCCTGACTCCCCGCTCTTTTCGAGTAGACACCGCGCTCTGCAAAGAGAACAGCTTTTATCACAGCTCTCATGGTTAGTGATCTATGTCCTTTGCACTCTTGCTGCAAACCTTTTTGTAAATGTTTCCAGTTGCCTAGCCTGAAGAAGACCCCGTAGGGTCGAAACGTCGCGATCAGGCAACTTTTCGTATGTTTTTTTCATGTTTTTATTTTTCGTTTTTTCATGCAGCACTTTTGCTCCCATGGTTCCCCTCCGGGGACCTTGTAAATAAAATTACTGTACAATAAATCACCCTGCACAACCATTGGACTCTGCCACTCTTCCTCCTGCTCGGGTAAGAGACTCCTTTCACCCGCAATCACATCAACCCCCCGGGCGAGACTCACGGCTCCACCCGCTAGCGATGAGCAGCTACTTCCGGGACGATCGCCGAGACCGGGCGCCCCAGCCCCCGGCGAACCAGCGCCGGCACCGGGATTGGAGCCGTGGGGCGCGGATGGACCGTGCCTTCCCCGATCCCCCCTCACGGGGACCGGGCACAACACCTTTGTCCTAACCCTAACCCTAGAACAACAGGAGGAGGAAACCAGAAGATAATCCCTCTCCTTAACTCACATCCTAACAGCAGAGTGCAGAGGGCCAGGATGAAAATCTCACCCGAAATGAAACCACAAACTGGTACTCGAGCGACGAGGAGGACAGCGGCGTCTCCTCCATCCTCAGATCTCTGAAGAAGCAGAGCGAGATGCAGCAGGCTCAGTCCAAAGCGCCTCCGCCTCTGGGGGACGCGGGGCCCCCCTAACCCTGGTTATTACCCCTGTACCTAACCCTAACCTAATTTAATATAAATATAAATAAGAATTTCATTCTTGAAATTAAATATCTTAATAGTATATACGAAACTACATTTTATTAATAGATCTTTTTTTATTCCCCTTTAAAAGTGAATAACGAAAAAAGCGAACTTACAAAAACGAACAAAAAAAAGCTTAATATATTAAAGAAAAAAAGCGAACGAAGCAGAGTGTATATAAGGAGCTGCTCACCAGCCCACCATCATTTTCACTCTAGCTCTCGAGGAGACAAGTCACGATAACCTGCTCCTTATTTGTGCCCTTTACGACGCCTGAGGAAGACTCTGTTGAGTCGAAACGTCGCGTCTTTGGGCACCTAATTTTCTTTATGGATTTTCTTTTTCTTTTATTTTATTCATTTATTTCATTTCATTTAAAACAACAAAAATATCGCCGGGTTAGGGTTAGGGGCTAACCCGTGTCCAATTTTTTTCATACATGGGATGGATCCCTGTTGATGCTCGCCAGAAGGACGTGCAAAATCTATCTCCCACCAAGGTGGGAGATGGACTCAGTCCATTTTCCCTAACCCTTCGGGGGATTCTGGGAACCTTTTCAAAACCCTAACCCTAACCCTAACTATATTTTTCGTATATGGCGCGCATTCGACAAAATTGTTCGCCTGGGAAACGCTCGCTGTTTTCCGTATGCTCGCCACTGTAACTCGCAAGGAGAGCTAGCACACAGTTAGCTGACATGATGTTCAACTCAGCAACGGGGTTGCCAGACCAAATGTCAATGTACAGTCGGTCAAAAAACGAGGCATATAAAACTGGAGATAAAAAAAGCTGCAATTGACCTGGCTCTCTCCAGCTGTTTTTGGGCAGGGGAAGAAAATTGGGGAGGAAGCCTCTGAACACGGGAATAATAACAGCGCAGAATTGTGTCCCATTCCCACTCCTTGTCATCCCTCCACACCCAACCCTGATCCCCACCTTGTCCCCATGTGTTACCCACCCACCCACCCCGCTCACATCACCGGGCACAACACGCACAGCCAGGACAATCAGACCTACCAGACCTAAGCACCAGCCCTTCCCTAAAACACCACATTACAGCCCTGGCTCATCGACGTCACCAAGAGCTCCATCACCAAGTACCGACTCAAGTCACCACCTGCCCAAGCCACACCAGCTGAATACCTCTCCCGAATCTGCCACAGACCATCCGTGTCCCCTGCTAGCCTGGCACCAGCGTCCGACTCGGCACGAGACAGTCCTGACCTCAGTCACCCGAACCCCTCCAACAACACGCACATCAAAGACCCCACCTCTCCGACTGGAACCCCTCCCAGGTCCGCTCCTCGCGAACTGTCGACATACAGGACCGCCCGGAGCTCTGGACCCTCCTCGCCCGGCACGCCCTTATGCAACACCCTCGCACCCGCACAGACACTTATCCCATACTATGACAGATCAACTGACCATCAGGCGTCTTTCACCTCCTCCATCCTATGCAGACAAGCCATCGCCACTGCCCCAGCCCCCTCACTCCTCACTCACGCATGCATTGGACTGCCTACTCAGATTCCACTCTCGACTCACTGCCCTCACGCGATCTCCTGTCAACTGACTCGACCTCCTCCTTAGGACTCTCCTACGACCAACAGTACTACCACCAACCCTCCAACATCACGACAACCTTCAAACCCTCACCCACTCATCCCGTTAGCCCCGACCACTGGGCCAAGCCCCCTCCTCTACCGTACTCGCTTTCCAGGATCACCTCCGCCATTCCACACCACTAAGACCTCACCAAGCACCAGGCCTTTCACTTCAACCATCAACCTTCCATCCCATCTGACTCCACAGTGCCATCTTAGCAAACATGCAACACCATCCATCAGGACCAAGCATTTCAAGATCATTCAGGCCTACATAAACGTACATCCTACCTCCTCTAGCCAATTGTAGTCCATTCGATTCCACGTTGACCCGGCATATATGTGACCTACCACTTCCTCAGCCAGACAGCTCATTCCAGTCGTCACTGCAGACACTTCAGTCCAACAGTAATCTACATCAGAAACATTTCAAGACACCACTGTGTCTCCTATTGCTCCACCTGTGACAAACGACCAAAGCACTGCAAGCTCACCCACAGTCCTTGCAGCAGCAACCGCTACATCGCAGCACTACTCCACTTCTTCAAGGCTCGCAAGCACACCCACTGTCGTGACCGCTAGAACAGCCCAGCTGGACAACAGATACTCGTCACTGCAAAGCTCCTCACCCTGCAGCACACCCACGGCAGACAACCACGCGGGACTGACTCGCCTCTCTCGCGCTCTCCGCACACGCCCCGTCAACTCTCCGCCACACCGATCCACCTCTCCGGACCCACGAAGCCTCTCACGGGAGATCCCTGCACTTTCCACTACCTTCGTCATACTGGCCAGTCTCTCACTAACACACATCAACACATGATCAAGCTGTGATCTTCCTGTCCTGACCACACCACACCTCTAACCTACGGCCCTACCTGACAACCACTCAACCGACTGCTCCGGCCCTCTCAATCCACAAGGCTCACAACCTCACCTTCGGATCTGCCCTCTCATCTCTCTCTTCTTCTTCCCACTACATACTCATTCTCCTTAATTCTCTCTTTCTTCCTCTTTACCTCAACTCACTCTACCTCCTGCCTCTAACTACCCCCACCTTACCATTGAATAACTGACACTAAGGCCTTACAGTCCTGACCATATGACTAAACCACCTGTATTCAGCTCTGCAGCCCTGTACACCATCCTACTACGTCCATGCATCACTTACCTTTGCCTCTTGGCTTCCTGCCCCTGAGGCCGCTCCCTACGCCACACCGCAACACTTCCCACGGAGCCTCCACTACCTCGACTCCTCTCGAGGTCCACTCCGGCCCGCAAGGACATCAAGTCCGGCCGCTGGGCAGCATCACCACGTCCTGTATCTGAGAATTGTCAAGCCTGTATCACGCCATACTCTTGCACATACCCTCAATGTGACAGCTCCAGCCTTTTCCAATCTCTGTCCAGTTCGCTTCAGCACCTTCGTACTATATTTCGTCTATCCACGACACTCCTGCCGGAACCATTGCGATTCTGCTTCCCTGTACTCGCCATTCCCATACTACGATAACCTGCCACGCTTCCACGTCATGAGCAGCTCGGTCCCCGAGGAACAGCACTCCGCTGACCGCTGCCGGATGACTGCTCCGACTTACCTTTAGGCCAGGAGTGGACGCCGACCTTCGAACCTAAGTCGACGCACTACCTAAAACAGCAAATCCTTCTTAACTCCTCTACAGCAGTGCAACCTTGTCATCCGACCCCTGTACACTTCTCAGACGAAGAACGTCGTCACCCTCACATCTCTTAGACTCTGCATGGCGGTGCCCGCTCGAGGTAGAGCCCTTCGCCTAAGTCCATGCAAGCCCCGGCAACTGGTTACGTCACCGCCAACTAGCAGCTACATCATACATGCCAGAATCGATTGCGCTGAAATTACCACTATGAACGACCCCTTGATGCGATCCCTTTAACGATCACGACCTTCAACGGGACCAAAAGCGTATCCATATATAAAGAAGCGACTAATAACCTAGACTTACTCACAAGGAACCGCAATTGACAGCCCGACATCTACTCTCCATACCCAACTGCCGCTTAGTCCCCTTCTGCCTACAATCTTTACGAAGTCGTCTAGTACCATTGTTTGCGTTCAACGCTGTCCGGGGTTCCAACTCCGTTGTACCATGATATGTTCCTAGCGGTAGTACCAAGTGATGCCGTCAGTTCAGTGCATTACCACCAGGATGATCGATGTTATGCTAGCCAATTCCCTTGTAATCATACTTTCAAAGTGATGCAACTCACCTAACTATAAAGTTGCGTGATAGCTCGACAAGCACATTTTTTATGTGCTTCTGAAATTAAACTCGCTTGTCAGAAGTGACTTTTCCTAGACGAACACGTTGATGATCACAGACCAAATGTCAACATAACGTAGTCAAAACACTGCATACTATAATGCTACAAGCCATCTCAGCTCGGAGTAAGTGATGCCTCTAGCGATCACGTCGAAGATCGGCGAAGTCCATCTACCCTCAGGCAACCGTCACCAAGGCACTCTTGATCCCACCCGACCCACTTTGTGCCCCCACTTCCGCCACTGACCATCATCGGCCGTTTCGAGCAAGTTTCGTTGTGCCAGTTTGTGACCCAGACCGCACGAAGATAGCACCAGTTCAATGATGTTCAACGCTGCAACCAGCCGAGACCGAATGTCTAAGCGATCAAGAGTCTTAATGGGTCAAGAAGCTGACATCGAACCATGGCCCACCTGACTATTGTTCGACCCACAACCTTGCACCTCGCATACGAAGAAGGTCCCTGCATGTTCATCCTGCCAGTCACTGTAGACGTCACGGCTACACAGGTCCAGCCACCTACCAAGCCTCCAGCCAGTCAAGCCCCACACCTGCCAGCCATCCACTCGGCCACTGGTCCCATGTACCCCATGACACAACCTCATGCCCTGTTCCTATCTTTGCCCCACAAAGTCCGGGCAGATCTTGCGAAAATTCTGAATGAAGTTGCATTGTACGGAAATATGTTATTCCTCACACCTTGACCTGATCCCCACCTTGTCCCTATGATGTCACACAACCACATAGGAAGCAGAGTCTTACCCCAGCTAATCCATGTAGGCATATAAGACGCGAAATGAGAAAGTATTCGACCATGCCATGAGAGTTGTAGGAGGCGCACTTGCTATCCATGCGCTGACTTTGTCTATGTCATGCAAGGAATGCAACGCAAACCGTCCTGACCTTAGTTCATCAGTGCCACAGGTAGGAAACTTCTAGGGCAAGATTTTGGGTCACGAAGTTGGACCCACGCAAGGTCACTCGATTGTATCCTTTCCCACATCACTTTGCCCCCATCCTTACCAAGCGCCAAGTTCCTAATCGACCGGGTTCAGCAGGCTCAGAGCGCGAACTTGAGCACCAATTTAGAGTCGGCATGCAAGTCACTATAGGGACCCCAGCGATTGCGTCATCGGTGCACATCTACTTCCCAACGCTGTGTCCACCTCCTCTTGTGTTTGCCCTGGTCGCTTCCCAGATAGACTAACTGGAGCTCGACCTAGAAGCTTCACTCGCTTAACTTTTCGTAGTAGTGCCGACTGTATGCCAGAAGCAGGCTGAAGCCATTGTCAATGATAATATGGAGTGACACTGGCTCAAGCACTCATGCACAGTAAGCATAATAGAAGTCATCTCATTCACAGGGGCATGAATGAGGCCCTGTCACTGCACTTGCAAGAGAAGTCGCCTAACAGGCACTGGTCAGAGCCGCAATTCACGGCTCGCATTTGGTGAGCAAACCTCTCTCGAGGTGCACCTGGTGCGAGCATAGGGCCAACAGTTATACGAGCGCAAATGGGTCCAGAGTGTGGCCAATTCTATGTCAAACCCAAGAGGTGCAGTGTCCCATGGACAACAATTACTGTTTCAGGAAGGACTGTGCCAATTGGTTAACTTCAAGGATGCTACCAGCAGAGCCTCACCTTGTGCAGACAAACTAAGAACTTTACTGAGTTAACTAGTATTGTGAACCCGAAGAGCAGTTGCAACTGCCATCCACATGCGAGTCCATCTTCATAACCATTACGCAGCCATCCATGTGCCGATGCGGACTACATCATGAGCCATGGTGCCGCTCAAACGCGACACGCGCAGCGACAGGAATGTTACCGGTCGCAAGGATTTCCGATAGAGGTACTCAAGAACTCGCGTTAGCATCACAGTCGGCTGAGAGGCCGTATGCACAGACTGGACAAGCACTTGTAAACTACAGCAATTACTACATCCCACTGCACCACTTGGTCCCATCTGCACTACCTGGCCCACCCACTCCACGCCAGCCTTCTCCCTGTGTCCGCCCAGCTGCCAACTCCTACTACGCTTGATAGTGGTCCCAGTGCGCAGTACACCGTCCCTGTCCCCATGAACGTACCAATGGTTGCTCTACCCCTTCTAACCCCGCCAGAGTTTCGACCTAGATCGCTTAGTTCCTAGCCATCTGTGCATTTAGCCGGAATTCCACGCGTCCCACTCCAAGTGCGACTTGTTCTCAAAACTTCTGAACTCGAAGTCATCATGCTGTATGAGGTTCGTCCGAGAAGCAGATATGAGAAGTCGATCTCAGCGCAACATGTTCGACTGCCTGTC
This sequence comes from Thamnaconus septentrionalis, assembly GCA_009823395.1. Taxonomy (NCBI): domain Eukaryota; kingdom Metazoa; phylum Chordata; class Actinopteri; order Tetraodontiformes; family Monacanthidae; genus Thamnaconus; species Thamnaconus septentrionalis. The sequence goes on from CM020511.1 coordinate 22,874,309, forward strand.
CAGACTACTCAACGTCTACTGGATACAGCATTGCAAGTAAAAGTTTGATCCGAAGTGATCTTCTATCATTGCTATTGCTTACACTTCCTCACGGTCAACGACTGCCGACCTCCCAACTAGGTCGCTAGCGGAAACTGATAACCAGGGGAAAAGTCATTGGCCAAGAAGGGCATCCTTTTTGGCTCAGAGATGGGAGGGTGACAGAATGCGTGCACCGATGCGACGCTACAATGACAGAGTACAAGCAAGGAGAGCACCCACAGAGAACTGACATCTAAGTGACTAACCTAAGAATCCTCACCACCGATTGACCAGGTAACTAACAGCGGAATAGAAGGGCCACACTAGGTCAAGCCCTGCTGGGGCAGCGAAAATGGTACCCAGCTAAGAAGGTACAAGGAGTTTAAGTGAAAGATCAGGAGAAGATGACTCACCTAGGTACAGCATACTTCGACATCACTAAGTCTGTCAACTCTGTCGACGCCCTACCATGGCTATCATTGCGTGAATACTACTAAACGAGACAGTATGCTACTCAAGATACAGATGTCAAACTTAGCCAAGTGTTTGAAACCTGGCTGACCAGTGCCAAGGAGTCTCAACGAGATTGCAGCGAACGCAGTACGGCAGGGAGTGAGTCCTTACACCGTAACACTTCACGACTGTCCGTCTCGAAGCGGCGAGCCTAAGCCTAGTCACGCGAACCGGCGGAGACACAAGGTGGACCCAGCCGAGGAATGTTACAGACACTAGAAAGTACCTCCCCACCTTGTACTAAACTGCGAGATACCACTTCATCCTCCGCCATCCACTGGGACCATAACGCTAGGCCAACTGGCCTGAAGTCCCAACGGATTTCAATGACCCTAAACGTCTCACCATGCTCCACCCATGCGAAAGCAAGGCTCACACATCACAACCAACTTATATGAAGGAGGGACTGCAGAGATAGGCCTCAGCCCATCACGCACCCACCTCAAGGACACCGCCATCAAGAACACCAACTGCCCGGAGCCTAACGTCATATCGCCACTTGCAATTTCAAGTACCATCACTCGAGCCCGTCCTCCAATCTAGGCCTCTCTACTACACATGCCTAACAGTCCACAATCTCTCCTTGGCCAACCTATCTGAACAAAACCGTAGCAAAACCTGATCGGAGTGACCCTGCCCGTAAGCTGCCTAGCATCACCGCTTCCACGCGCTCAGCACGACCCGTGCAAGCACATGCCGTCCGCCACAGGCTAATTCCAACAGGCACCTGTCTAAACCTGATGTACCGACTATCCATCTACCAAGGACCACGCCGGCTCCAGTCCCTCCGCTGGCAGCGCCTAATTTGGCCCAGTACCAGGACAGTCACCTATCCGTCCACCCCACGACGCTATGGCAAACCAAGTCACTCCAATGACCCCACTAACTTCACCTCGTACGGGCAGACTCTCCGAGAAGCCCATGACCATCAGCACCGCTGACCGCAGCTCCCTAACCACGCCTAATACGCTCTTCGAGACCCGACCAGCCGCACCACGGCACATTGCCACTTCCGACTGGACCGTTCCTAACCCTCGCCACGCCTCTGACGCTCACGCCCCCAGTCCTAACCTGGTCCCGCACCTGCGCACACGTCCCTCTGGACGCTCGAAACAATTCGAGTCACCACACCATATCTGCACCCGCACTCATGTACAAGGTTGCCAGCACTAGCTTACGCGCTGCATGGTCCAGCCTCAGCTTGCAGAGCTACCGACGACTCACTGAATGCCGAGCTGGGCATGCCCATTGAGCCGTAACCCGAGCAGCGCACACACTGCTACAGCCGAGGCCACTACTGGACCCTACCGTGCACAACAGCCGGAGGCCCGGACCAGACGTCCGACTCCGGGACCACTGGAATCAGTCTGGCGACTCGCCAAGACGCGCCTACCCCATGCTTTCAAGCCAAACCAGCTCCATCCATCGCTGCATCTCTCGACAAAGATTCCCGACAGGATCGCAGACGCATCATCGCACACGGCCGCCACTGGGCTCACTGCCACCGGTCACCCCAACGTACAGCTCCCGCTCCGGTACCGTGCCCAGCGCGGCACTACGACCCTGCTTGACTCTGCCACCCTACTGGAAAGTCAGCCTCCACACAACACCACGTTGCCCTCACAGGTTCAAGAGCCTACGCCGCCCTCCAACTGACCGGCGCGATACACATCAGACCCGCGCCACGGCTCAGGCGCGCAAAGGTCGCACTCGACCGATTGATCGATATCCCAGTTATGACACAGCGCCCGCGAAGCCTCAGTCGACCTCCCAATCAGCCGGGCAGCCACGACGACCCGTGACGTCGAAGCCACCCTCCATCGCCAGGAACCAGACGCACGCACTGCACGACACCCAGCCTGCACGCACGGCCGACCCTCCAAGCAGGCATCCTATGCCACCGGCCCGTCCCCTGCGACACTCCAATACTCGAGGACCCACCTCAGCACCTCCGAGACCCCTTCCCAGATGCTCCAATCCCGACAAATGCCAGCCTCCACTCCACAGATGCTCATCACAGCCACATGCCTCCCAAACCCGACCAGGACTGGAGCAAGCCTCACAGCACACACACGCTTCCGCACCACTGCAACCCAAGGGAGTGGCAAACCTGGTCCTCGAATCCAAGCTACATGACGACCCGCTACAGCGCTCCAGGCGACCGAGGCTGCCTCCTGGCTAGGAGCCCAGTCCCTCAGCCAGAGGTTCCTAGCACTCACGTCATCCACCGACGGCCTCACCCAACCAGAGAACCAGAACTTCCCAGACAAATACGCAGGCCGCAACACAGGCACTCATTCCCGGCACGATCAAATGCCCTTCGACCAATCGACACCCCACGCGTGGCTCTCCACCCACCATGAGACTACCACTCCCCAGCCACAACACCATTGGATGCCTCATCCACCACTCCACTAGACGCGCCTCCCCAGGGACCCTCCCCCCCAGGCCCAGGTCCATGTGACGAGCCAGGCCAAGACCCACGGCCCAACCGACCTCTGGCCCAGCTCATCATGCACCTCCGAGCGCCGCCTCGACTGCTTCAGATCCTAGAGTCCACCCAGAACCAACAGCCCGCACAGACGTCCCAGTACCCCCTACACCCAGATCCAAGCACTGGTCTCAGACCTGGCCAGGCACCCGTCACGCGACGACGCACATCACAGACTGGCTACCCTGGGCTTCCCATACCTTCCTCTCCAGCTCCTAACCTCAACGCTCACCCATCTCTACCACCTCCTCTGACCCCACCAGCACACAATCACCACCGACACAAACCCTTCATCACTATCTGCCAGCGTCTCATTCGCTCGGCTCCGCCAGCACGACGGGCCTGCACTAACTACCCAGGGACACTCCGCCTCAGTCAGACACCCTCATGCCTACACGCATCCTTCTCAACACAGCCCACTCCTGCCTATGGACCAGCATCAGCAGCTCAACAAGCCTGGCCGTCACCTCCCCCCATTACTCCAGTCTCCAGGTCCAACCTACACACTGACACCAGACCGCCAATCACTCTCAGCAAACTTCCCAACGAATCCATGGACCGGGTCAGCGCCCTACATGATCCTCGGACCCACATCTAAGGCACCTACTTGCATGCCATACATTCCTCACTTACTCACCCCTCATCACGCTCTCATCCTCTGCTCATCACTCAGCCATGACCTTCCCGCGGACCTCACTCCAGCAGGCTCATCAACGATCGCAACTGCTCCTCCGCCAGGCCCTTACGCTCCCGGGTCACCATCGTCACACACCCAGGCACCAGTGCAGCATCTAAAGCTTACAACCCCAGAGCCCCTAGCCTTCTCAACCAACCACTGTCACCATTCGGTGTCAATCCTCCAGTCCGCCCAGCCTGAAAGCTCCAGCGATCGTCAGGACACGAGACATCTTCTCAGCCGCGTCAGCATCGACAGCTCCCACGCCCACAGCCAATCACCTGAAAACAACTACGCAGAATCCTACGACCAGTTCCACATGACGGCAAGTTTGTAGATCCTCAGACCACAAACCCCCTGATAGACCCTCACTCGCCCGACGCCCCATCGTCTGACTCGAACATTACTCCCAAGCTATTCATCCCTCCCACCGAACCCAGTCAAGAACATCCACCCACAACATTCCCAAACCCTTAGAACCAGCCCAATCCCCTTCCCGGAGACCTCACCATCGGCCGCCGCCGCAGGCCTCCACTGACTACCTCCCCGAGACCTAAAAACACCCATCTACACACACTACCAAACCCATCAACAGCCGGGCCAGCCCCCTCACCCACTTCCCTCGGATGCCAAAGCTCAGCACCATGCAGAGACCTCCTCCCCGGCACCTGCCATCGGAACCTGAACCCCTCAGCCGCACTACACAACCCAGAAAAACCCCTCTGACCTTGCCCAAACTCTCCCACATCACCGCACCCAGATGGCCAACACGTCCTCCCTCCTGCGCGAAACCACAGTGGCATCTTCCTGCAAAGTCTCATCCCACGCCACCTTTTACATTCTACCCCCTCCCCCTCTAGACACCACTCCCCCTCCAAGTCCCGACCCAGCACCACCGCCCTCCCTCCTAATCCTCACTCCCCCTCTACTCACTCCACGCCAGGGCCAACTTCCAGCAGCACGAGACCAATTTACCAATACAACCACCCGGCCCTCTTAAACCTTTCACCCTTCTCCATCTCCACTCAGCACCACAACCAAACCCACCCTCCCTCCCATACCTCCGAGCCAGCCACCGGCCCCCCCCCAAGTGACAACTTTCCTCTCCGCAGCCAAGACTCCAGACCTTTCAATTATCGATCCGGTGTCCCTTCCCTCCTTACCTCCATTTCACCGGACGACTGCCCACTTCCCTGTACTCACCCCCGCTCAACCAAGGAACTAACCTCAAGGCCCCCACGACTGTAAGCCTTCGGTCAGAGCTGACCACTGGTCGCAACCGAATCTGATACCCTCTCGACTGCCCTTCCGCACGTCCAACTAAAACACCAACCGGCCCACTCCCAACAGGCCTTCTCCCACGACTACCGTGAGACAAACCACTACCACTCCCCCCCCTCAAGTCCGGGACCGCAGACCTAGCACCCACGGCACTTCTGTTTTCATTTTTTTTTACGACCTCCTCCCCACCCACCCCCTGAACCAACTGACCCGTCCGGGGACCACCTCCACAGGGACTCCGCCTCCACCCAGACCACGGCCCTCAGACCGGCCCCTACCACAACCTCACCCGGGACAGAATCTGACCCCGCTAACCCTTGCTCATGACCAACAAATTCCCTTCTCTCCCCTCCCCCCCCCCCCCCCAAACACCCCCCTTTCCAACCCTTTCCTTTTTCCTTTTTCCCCCCCCCCCCTCCCTCCCACCCTGGGAAAAAAAAGGGTTTTTAAATTTTTCAACCTCCTTCAACCCCCCCGCCCAAACACAAAAACACCGGGCGCTTTTCCCGGGAAAACCCCCCTTGGCCCCTTTTCCCCCTTTTCCCCCCCCCCCCAAAACCCCCCCCTTTCCCCTCCCCACAATCCCCCCCCCTTTCCCACCCGAAATTTTTGGGGCCCCCGCCCGGGAAAAAAACCACAGGTTTTTAACCTTTCCCGTAAATTTTTCCCCATTTCCCCGGCCGGGCATAAGGAACCGGGCCCCGTTTTCCCAATTTTTTTCCCGGCCAAAAAACCAAAACCCCCCCCCCTCGGGCCACCTCCTCCCCGGGGGAGGGGTCGACGGAAGGTGTGACCCCCAAAGAAGGTCTGAACTGATGTTTATTCAAATTCAAAATCAATAAATGACATAGGTTTTGAGTTCATATCTTTGGCTACGAACATAATTGACACGTGATTCTTGTACATCTGGGGTCGGACTGACCTCCCGAAGCCGTCCGTCAACTTTGGTGACTACAGCGCTACCTAGGTGAAAAAAGTTACTACCTAAAAAGGCATGTTCTATCGACTCCAAATGGTCTGAGACGTGCTCCAAACCACTTTCTCGGGGGTGATTTTTCAGAAAAACACTTCACTACCTTTTGTACCTGCGGGCCGCTGATGCTGGACAGACGTGCCAAATTAAACGCAGACGACACAATAACAAGGCCAAGGAAGGTTGAGCCACATTTTATTGTTTATATGGGGATGGGGGGTCCAAGGACAGAGATGAGCCAGAAGATGAAGCCGAAGAAACGGAGGAAGACAGCGGAGAAGGAGAAAGCTAGAGGTTTAAGGAAAAGGAGGAAGGAGAAGGAAAGGAAGGGAAAGAAGAAAGAAGAAGAATACTTACCACCTGTAAAAGAAGAAAAAATAACTAAAGAATACCACTGCATGAAAAGCCATGTATCCGGGCCGGAATATTCCTGTAAACTCCTGGATACAGCTCAGATATTCAGGAGTTTCCAGGAGTATCCAGGAGTATCCAGGAGTATCCCTGTTGTTACACGGGCCGGAATACTCCTGGATACTCCTGGATACATACCAGTTTTGGTGGGGGCCAGAGCTATTTGCATTTCACACCTGGTTGCCATGGTGAATAATCCCCTGGGTGCTTGCTAGGGTATATTTGCATTTCACACCTTGGTCAACAGTCTTCCTCTGGATAGGTGGAACAATGTCTTGCCCCTCCTATAAAAACCCCTTCCCATTGGTCCAGTGTGTAGGGAGGAGCTTGTTATTTTTAATTTAAATTTACATATTATTTTTATTTATTGTATTAATTTTATTCCTTTTATTTATTATTATTAGTATATTATCATATGTATAATGTACATATATGTCACCCAGAGATGAATTACACACATTTTTCTGATCAAAAAGCTTTATTTCAAAGGACAATAGAATATACAAAATACAAAATATGAGCACTGCTGCTGCATGTGCCACTTAAAAGACACTAGTGGCCTATTGCCTCAAGTGAATCAAGTCTCAGCCGGTGAGTTACAACATATTTTTGGTCAATGTCCAGCCTCTGCTGGAGCACACCACACAGTGTCGACAACTCTGCACTGCGGGGTGGAGGCCGGACAACCCACACTGGCCTTCCATCCAAGATGGAGTCCTCCTCTTCGGACATGAGGTACACTGTTGCAGTCCCCCACAAGGCCTCTTCCCCAGTTTGAAGGACACCAGCTCTCGCGTTGTACAGCTGTATAAGCACAGGGAAAACAGGGGTTAGACCACTGAACACATCAAAGTGGGGGAGAGTTAATAAAGTTACTCTTAATTAAGTCATTTCCCCATGTTACTACATGGGGAAATATGGTCTCACTTACTCTTCTCTTCCTTTGCCTCATGCGTGCAGCAATCCTGCTCTCCACTTTCTTCTGAAGATTCTCATCCTGGTTCATCCTGTAACTCTTCCGAATCGTCTCAAAGTACTTCTTGCAGGATGCTATAGACAAGAAATGGGTTTAATTAATTATCAAACTCAGCATATACAGTAGAGCAGTGTGAGAGATAAGAGAGAAAGATGTTTTGATAAATGAAACTGATTTTAAGTCTCGGTTTATTTTATGTTTAGAGGCATAGGACATTGTGACTCACCCATTGTGACTTCCGGCTCCACATCTGGCAGAGCCAAGGAAACTTCCCTCAAAATTTGTGTTGTCACCCCCTGGTTGTGGGGGGAAGATACACTGTGGAACAAAGGAAGCCAGGTGTTAGGAGGGTATAATGACCTGGAGAAATTAAGGCACAGGCTGGAATTACAGATGAAATAATATTTCCACCAACAAAAATGTTATCTTACCTTGTCATATATGTGCGTGTTGTTTGCGCCATTGTGCAACCTTCGCACAGCTTCCTGTAAAAAGAGGAAAACAAAGTATAAAGGTTAAATTCACAATCACATGGGATAAAGTAGCCTAATAATTGGTCCATTCCATAGGCAGCAACGTAAAAGTGTAATATATATCAGTAATCATATATATATAAAACACACACACACACACACACACACACACACACACATCGGGCAACAAAAACAAACTTACCGAAGCAGAACAGTTTCTTCTTCGATGCCGGCTCCTTTTCTCTGGCGACCCTGAGTTCCTCTCTGACCTTGCAAAGCGTCGACTCCATCCTGTCCAGCCGCTTATCTACAGTATCCATGAACGCGTCCAACTTTCTGAATACGACGTTCACTGCGTTGGGACTGGTCATCTGCATGTAGGGCGCAGGAGAGGTGCATGGAAATGGTTCCAAACTCTCCTGACAATGCGGTGTTGCTGCTGGACTATTCTCCCAATTCAGCTTTCCGCAGAAATCCAGGCTTCGTTTGCAGGACATCCTCAGCGAGAAATGAGCAACAAATACAGTGAACTATTTGAGTTGGCTGTGATTGTGGTCCCGGACGTAGTTCGCGCTTCACCCCTGACGTCAGACGAAACGCTCCCATTGGTTGATTGCAGTCACGTGTCTCCACTGAAGCGTGAAGTAGAACAATGGCAGGTCACACTGCATGTGGAATGTGTGCTCAGCCCCATCCATATCATTTGCATTTGAAAGGCCAAGCCACCAGCTAACGACTTTCGTGAGGCAGCTTCCTGAAAACCTGCTGTATTCAGGAATTTGCAGGCCCGCATAACACATACACTGTCGCAGAGAGTGCACCAGGTTTCCTCCTTGGAGAAAACTCTTTTTTCATAACCCTAACCCTAACCCTAACCGCGGTTAAGCCTGGCTTAAGGGTACACCCCGCCGCAGTTAAGGGTACAGACCTCTGCAGTTAAGGGTACACACCGCCACACCGCTAGGCTTAAGCCTAGCTTAACGGTATACACACCGCTAGGCTTAAGCCTAGGGTTAGCACTAGTCAACTTCAAACGCAAATATCGCGAGAACGGTAAGTCTTACGACCTTGGAACCTTGATCTGTCTGCCATAATTCGGCCATGCTGAACACACTGGTTCCCGAGATATGGCTATTTCCGGTATAACTCCGGAACCGGAAGTGACATCATCACGTAACTCACGCCACAGGTAGGTACACGCCTCATACACTTGTGTACAATATTTCAAGTCTATAACTCATTCCATCGTGGAGATATGGACATTTTAGAGGATCAGGAATTTCCCGATCGACGTTATTGCCCCTAACCCTAACCCTAACCCTATAGACACCCTAACCAAAGCCTAAACCCTAAACAGAACCATTTGGATGTATGCGCCTAAACTGAACCCCTAATTGGATGCCTAAACTTAACCCTTTCGAGGTATGCGCCTAAACCTAACCCCTAATTGGTACATCTAAATTTAACCCTTACATGCCTATCCCTAACCCTAGCCCCGTCCCTAACCCTAACCTCGATAAACCGGTAAACCCTGATCTCGACTCTGGGCCTGAACCTGATCTCTTAGTGAGAACAGGAATGACGGCCCAGGGAAGAGGGAAGGATGGGATGGTGGAAAGGAGGGGGTAGAGGAGGGAGTGACCTCTCTTAATCCCTGACCCTGTTCTAACCCTATACCCTATTCTTGACCCTACGTCCAACCTATTTGACCTTTGTCCATTTATGCTATCTGAGCCACTCACGCCAATATTCCTGCGGGCCACTGAGGTCGAACAGTGTGCCATTATAAACGCAGATGATTGAAAACCGCTGAGACACAGTTGAGTCAATTTTTTATTAAAGCACATATAAGTGAACAATGAAGGCCTAGAGAAGAGCCGAAACTGGATGAGAAGGAAGAAGAAGTGTGGAGTAGAAGATCAAAGAAGAAGGATGGGAAGAACAGAAGAACAAAGGAGGAAAAGAAGAGCACTTACCTGAAAACATCAATCACCTGGAACCCCTATTGGAAGAAAAAGACATAATTAGTCAAAAATTTAAACCTATAATAAGTGAAAACAATACTTACCTAACCAATACTTACCTGGAACCCCTAAAAGGAAGAAAAAAAGTCATGTTAGACAAATTCGGAAACCCCTAAAAGGAGAAAACCTGTAAAAAGGACAAATTAATTGGAATACTTACCTTGTTAAGTACTTACCGGAAGGAAAACTGCACAAATCCCATACTAGGGTGTGCAGAGTAGATGAAGGTGAGAGTCTATTCCGTCCTGGGCATGACGTTAAACTGCAACCTGAAAATCAGAGAAAAACACAATTAGTGACATTAAAGGGGACACATAATTTCAATTAAGACAACACAACATGGCACACAACAGCATTACACCAAGGGGGAGCAGCGTTTACAAGGGGAGGGGGGACAAACATGGAAAACGGGGACAAGGCAAGCCCACTAGGCGGCGCACATGGCCATCACGCCAGCCCGCCCACCCAAGGTCGGTTGCGCCTGAAGAAGGCCCCACTTGGGCCGAAACATCCGCGCTTCAACACACTATTCCTAACCCTAACAACTGTGGGCTGGGGGCCCAACCTGGATCACACTTTGTTGTAGAGAGTGCACTAGGTTTCCTCTTTGAGGAAACTCTTTTTTCCTAACCCTAACCCGTCCTGTGCAAGACGTTAAACTGCAACCTAAAAAAATTAGAGAGAGAAAAATTAGACAACAAATATTAAAAAAAGCAATTTACGGCACAAAATGAAAACATTCGGCTTTAATCTTTGGGAAGGGAGGTGCAGCAGTGCACGGGCAATTTTTGAGCAGCTAATGCCATTTTAGGCAGCCTGCTCCCAAGACAGCCAGCGCCTGAAGAAGGCCACTCTGACGGCCAAAACGTCGCGCGAACGCTGTCTTTCGCATCTAACACGTGATGTGTAATTTTTTGAAACCCCACCACCTTAGGGTGGTGGAAGAACTTAAGGGCTGGGGGGCCCACCTGGATCACACTCTCTCGCAGAGAGTGCACCAGGTTTTCTCTTAGGAGAAAACCTTTTATTTCCTAAACCTAACCCTAACCCTAACCCTGTACCTAATCAGAACCCCTGACCCTGTTCCTAACCCCTTAATCCAACCCTTAACCCTAATCTATCCCAGTATTTAATCCCTAAATCTGATCAAAAGCCCAGTTGTCTGTCTAAAGCTATCACTCACGCCAGTTCATAAGAAAGAGGCCGCTGTAAGTGGGACAGTTGAGCCAATATATACTTTATTGAATCGCATATTAGCGCACATATGGGGATGGGGGGTATCCTTTAGGGCATAGAGAACAGCAGAAGATACATTGGAGTGGATGATTATGGACCTGGAGGAGAAGAAAGGAGAAGATTAGTGGAATAAAGGAGAGGAATGGGAAGGACAGAGGAAAAGAAGACAAGGGAGGAAGAAGATGGGAAGGGGAAAGGAAGAAAGGGATGAAGAGAGAGGAAAGGAAGAGGATAGAAGAAAAAGAAACCACTTACCTGATTGGAGAACCTAAAAGAAGAAGAACGGAAGAAACCACTTACCTGGAAAACCTGGAAAAGAAAGAACAAACAATTTGACAAACAAATACTTACCTTATACTTACCTAATTGGATCCCCTGTAGAGAAGAAGAAAAAGAAATTATTAAACAATTCGACACAAATAAATACCAATTGAAAAAGACTTACCTCGATGTTTGAGTTACATAAGAGGCCCCATATTAGGGGACCGGTACTCTTTATGACAGGAACCGTCTTCCCACCTGAGGGAAAAACGTAAACAATCCCATATTAGGGAATACGTAGTAGATGACGGTGGGTGTCTATTACAGGTACAAATTAATTCATAAAAAACTATACACAGTCACATAATTAAAAACCTAATACATTATACTAAATTACTTACCTGCGTCCTGGGCACGACGTTAAACTGCATCCTGAAACAAAAATTGGAAAATTTATTAAAACCTATTAATTGGACATTCTAAAATTCATATTCGATTAAAACAATTTGGTGATTTAATTAGCGAATTCATATGGAGGTGCAAGCAGTGCACGGGACTTAACACCAGAGCGACAGGCCATATGAGGCAGTCGACTCTTGACGGCCAGCGCCTGATGAAGGCCAGTCTAGGCCGAAACGTTGCGCGAAAGCCGTCTACGCTAGCAAAAACACGCTTAGTGTAAATTTTTGGAAAACCCACCACCTACGGGTGGTGGACAAACCTTGGGCTGGGGGGCCCACCCGGATCCACTCTCTCGCAGAGAGTGCACCGGTTACTCTTAGGAGTAAACCTTTATTCCCAAACCTAACCCTAACCCTAACCCAATTGGGAACGGGAAGCGTTATTGAAATGTAAAATTAAACCATTTTGTTATTTTAGGTATTTGGACGATATTTTGGGAATTTGGACGGGGTACCTTGAGGAATTTAATAATTTTTTTAGCATCCTAAATTCACATGATCGATCGATCAGACTAAAACTTGAAATTAGCAAAGAATCAATTCAATTTTTGGACACCACAATTTTTAAGGGTCATCAATTTTTATAAACGGGGTTGTTGGATATCAAAGTTTTCTTCAAACCCACTGAAACTCACGCCCTACTCCATAAGCAAAGTTTCCACCCCATACACACCTTCAAAGGAATCGTCAAAGCACAGCTTCTGAGATTCCAGAGGATCTGTACCAGACGAGAAGATTTTTTTGAGGCCGTTAAAATTTTATTTAAAGCATTATTAAAAAGAGGTTACACCCGGACATTTCTTCAATTTTGTTTTATGAATTTTGAAAATCGAAAAGAAAAAAATTTAAATAAAAAAATTCCTTTAATCACTATGTTCTCTTCTACGAGTAGAAAATTAAATTGGGCATGGAAAAATAATTTCGAAAAAATTTTAAGACCAAAAAAAATATTATTCCGAATTCGATGACGATCTCAGCATACAGATGTAAAATTACCCTCTCTAAACTGGAAAAAAAACACCAAAATGACAAAATTATTTCATACAATTGACCTTTATTAGAAGTAGCACAAATCAATTAGTGAAAATTCATGGAGAATTTAGTTTAAAATCATTTAATTGTGTTTATGTAATTTCAGCTGTGGTTTGTAATAAAAAATACATTGGGGAAACTAAAAATGAGCTAGTATATCGATTAGCACAACACATTGGAAATATTAAAAACAAAAAGGAAATTCATACGCCATTAATCGGACATTTTTTGGAACACGGACTGTTAAATTTAAAAATAGCGGGATTGGAAAGAAATTCTAATTGGACTACTTGGGAAAGGAAGAAAAGGGAACGATTTTGGATTTTCATTTTGGGAACAAGAGAACCATTGGGGTTAAATATAAAACAGAATTAAAAAAAATTTTTTTACTTACCAATGGGAAATCTGTGAAAAAAGAAAAAAAGTAGGAAGGAATACTTACCTTTTGGTTACCACTTACCTGTAGGACTCCTGGAGTTCTAGCAGCTTTTCTGGTCTACTCTAACCCTAACCTGTCCCTAACCACTTTCCCTAAACTTAACCTAATCTTAACCACTTTTACCTAAACCTAACCTTCTCTTCCCTGACCCTAACCACTTCTTTTTCCTAAACCTAACCACTTTCTACTTCTCTAAACCTAACCCTAACCACTTTCCTGAACCTAACCCTAACCACTTTTCTCTATCCTAAACTTAACCCTAACTGCTTTCCTGGCCCTAAACCTAACCTCTTTCTTTTCCCTAAGCCTAACCCTAACCTCTATCCTAAACCTAACCTTAACCACTTTTCTGGCCCTAACCCTAACCACTTTCATCTATACCTAAACGTAACCACTTTCTTCTTTACCTTAACTTAACCACTATTCTATTCTTTCCTAAACTTAACTTGTCTATATCATCTCATCATTTCATGAAAAAATATAAAAAATTAAAAAATTAAAAAATATATATAAAAAAATTAAAACATTAAAACATTTACAAAAAAATTAAAAAACTGTTAAAATGTACAAAAAAAGATAAAAAACTATTAAAAAGTTAAAAAGATTTAAATGTATAAAAAGAGAGCAATAATTTAATTTAAAAAAGTGTTAAAAAACATTTTCTAAAAAAAAAAAACGTTCAAAACTGTTAAAAAAAATGTTAATTAAAAAACCGTTAAAAGGCGTTAAATAAAAAACGCGTTAAAAAAAGCGTTCATAATAGAAAAGCGTTTGGAGCACAAGCTCATTATTGCTCTAGCTCTCGAAGAGAGCACATCACCATTTTCAGTGTGCCCACACCTGTTGAAGGCCTGTTTGTTGGCCGAAACGTCGTGTTTTTCTTTTGATTTGGCACACCTTCCTTTGTTGTTTATTGTTTTTGTTTGTTTATTTGTTTATTAATAGATATATTTGATTGATAAATAAATAAACTAATAAATAATTAGTCATTTCATTATTAAATAAATACATTCATACTAGCAATACATACTTACCTGGAACACATTCATACAATTCATACAATAAATACATACTTACCTGAAACACACAATCATACAATAAATACATATATACCTACCTTTCATACAATACATGGAGTGGACAGAGGTCCGTTACGGCCGCCGCCGTCAACGGCCCAACCCCCCACAAAGGGACAGGGGTTACGGAAAATCCGCTGGGTGGGCGGAGCGTGCACCGGCTTCCTCCTACCGGGGGAAGCCCTTTGTCCCTAACCCTAACCCTTCTGCGAGCTGACATTGTTCCTAACCCTAACCCCATGGCCATCTGGGATGAACATACAGGTGACCTTCTTCGGGGGTCACACCTCCCTTGCGACCCCCACACAAAAACTCTCCATTCGAAAGTCCTTCGCCCTAGGGCAGTAACTGTGTTGGCCGTTGTTGCCGTTGGGCAACACATGTCCATCTGGGATGAACATGAAGGTGACCTTCGGGGGTCACAACTTCCTTGCGACCCCCACACACAAACAGTCTCACATCAAACGTGTGCGACCCGGCGTAGCCTGCCCGAAAACAGACAGGGGTGGATGCAGGAGGAGTTTTCGGGTGGGTGGGTGGCTAGGATTGTGGCCAGGACGAGGGCAGAGATTTTCGACTTGGGTTTGGAATGGGACACATCCTCCGACGTGTCGGAAGACACAATTCTGCACTGTGATAATACCAGTATTCAGAGACTTCAACGCCCCCCAATTTGTTCTTCCTTCCTGCCCCACAAACTTTTGTTGGGACAGGGAAGAAATAAAAAAAAAAAAACACACAAAAAAAATTAAAGCTGCAAGCAGCGTTTGCAGGACTGAGCCGCCGTGGCCGACACGACCCCTGATGACCCCCGTCCTCTGCCGACGCCCGGCGACATCTGCTGACTCTGAAAGAAGTCTATGCAAATGATGCAGATTTTTTACCCCCATTTGTTGTTTTTTGAAGATGCTGTCAAATGTAAATTATAGGCCTTGATGAGACAAACACGTGGATGTTTGAATGACGTCTGTAGCACTTTTGTAAAGGAAACTGCAGCCATTTACAGTATGTGTCTGTTGAAAAAGAGGGAGAGAAAGAGAAAGGCGTGAGGGGCTCCTGACTAGTAGGAGCACAGTTAGCGCCGCTAGCTCCGCTTTTGCAACCTTGCACATCTAAGCTCAGAACTCATCCATTTCGGCGTCTACAGGAAAGATATTGGTATCATCTTTTAGCTAACGGCTTCAGCAATCTAAATATGTATAGTTATCCAGGGTGTGAGTAACGGTGTAGGTGTGGTGAGTGACAAAAAGGACTTCGTTTTTTTTCGTTCAGGCGATCTCAAACAACTCGAAATATTTAACTTCCTGTTTGTCCCAGGACAAAAATTAGAGCATACGCGACGTAGAGCTTGATGAGACGAACGCGTGGGTTTTTGTTGCACCAATTTTCAATGTTCCTAGAGGGTGCTAGGTGCATTTTTAGTTTTCTGGTGTGTTTTTTGGATTTTGGTCAGTTTTGACATGCATCAACTTTAAAGGGCTATAAAATGAAAACGGCGCAACGCATCCGGACCATTCTTTTTACGTTGACCTTCTGACAGTCTAGTCTGTGTAATACAAAATTTGAAACTTGCAGCATTGACGGTTTGTTGAGTACTGTCACTCTGGATGATTGCTAACTTCCGGTTTGTCAGGGGTCAAAGGTCAGAGTGTCAGAATGTAGGTCTCTATCCATGGAACGCGTGGGTTTTAGTCCCATGTCGTTTCGACCTTCCTAGAGGGCGCTAGAGGAATTTTAATTTTTTCAGCGGGATTTTGAGCGATTTTTGGTCAATTTTCAATGTGCGTCGACTTTGGAGGGCCGTTGCAGGAAAATGGTTAGAAAATTTCACATTTTTTTTGATGATTCTTTGTAATGAAGGTCCAGTCTACGTCATACTGAATTTTCAAGCCCGTCGGACATGCGCTTTCTGAGCCTTGTGTTTTTAATGTGAAAACAAAAAGTGGAAATAACTCAAGGTTAGAGCGTATGAAATGTTGGGCTTGAAGAGACGAATGCATGGAATGTTTCCCCATCTTTTTTCGACCTTCCTAGTGGAAGCTAGGGCCATTTGTAATTCTTAGACTTCTGTAGTTGGACGCCTCTAGGGGGCGCTAGAAGTGGAATTTTGGCTTTTTCTCTTCATTTTCTTTCATTGTGTACCAGTTACTGATGAGACCAGGCCTTCGCTGAGGCTCAGTCTCGAATAATAATAAACATACGAATAACAATCGAGTCTTCGCCTGCTCTCATCGGAGCAGGTCTTCGCAAGGCTTGACAATAGCTCACTTCCAGTTTGTCTGGGGTCAAAGGTCATCATATCAGCAAATTGGTGTGGATTGACCGAACGTGTGGGTGTTGGCCCCATGTCTCTACGATGTGGGTGATTCATTGAGACATTGTGCTATTGATGCCGAGGACTCAAAACCACAGCCACAGTAATTATCTTCATGAGACTTATTGTCACTCCCCTAATGTCTTCAACACAAGAACCAATTGTGATGCTAAGACTCAGACTTTGTTGTAATTGTTGCAAACTGTCTTTCAGATTAAAATTATTTTCTTTAACTGATGTGATATTTTCATGGAAATAAGACTCAATGCTGCTTGTCTCCATACACTTTAGTTAGTTCTAATCCTATAACTAAAAAAAGAGAATATGCTGGAGTCAAAGTGAGATGGTTAGCTTTGATTGCATGTAGTTTGTTTAATTAAAATTGATTGATTGATTTAAGAGCACAAAACATACATTTGAGTTTTTATCCATTTAAGTTGCACGTACAATTCAGTTTTGTTTTTTCTCAGCTCCACTAGAGGGCCCTGCTGCTCTCAGCCCAGACAAGTTGGTAAGCCTTAACATTACTATTGCTTTTTGATAGGATAACGTATTCTTTCTAAACAGGGAAGACAGACAGACATGACAAAGTGACAGACATGAGAATTTATAATGTGGTTCACATGAGTAGTGGGTACATGATTGTGTATTGATCAACCACTGGCTTGATTTTATTTTGAGAGAATAATATACCTCTCTAATTATTAATTTTCCTGAGTATAGTTATTAATGTGTGCTCTGTGGTCATATTAAACTTTGTGTCAAAATGTTTTCAGAAACAAAGGAGGAAAATAATGAAAAAAAGAAAGAAAGAGAGAAGAAGAATGAAGAAGAAGCGGAGAAGGGTCCTTGGCAGGAGCAGAAGCAAGGAGAAGAAATCATATTTAAAAAGAATGGACACAGCTCCCTTTTTCTCCTACTGTTGTCTCCCATCAGGGAGGAAGAAGAGGTGATGACTGCGCGTGAACGGGCCTTTTTTTTTTTTGGCCTATGTTTTTTGTTTTAGTTGCAATTTTTATTTTAAGAAATTTGATTAGACTGTTCTAAACTCCCATTGCTACATTCATTCAAAGCAGGAACGTTTTGTGTGATGGAGCATTTGTGCAGACTGAATTGATAATCTTCCTGAAATGAAGGGCCTCAGTCATCACTCATGTAGTTAGAGGTATTTTATTAAAGGAGAGGCAGAGGTTACAAGTCGTGTTTGTGATAGAATTTGTTCCAACACACC
>CM020511.1:22897197-22934697 GCA_009823395.1 Thamnaconus septentrionalis
ACACACAGGTATACACAAGCGCGGGTACACTGTTGCACACTGTTGCATAGCTTATTGCCTTATTTATCGATGAGTGTATTATTATTATTATCAATATTATTATCATCGCTATTATTATTATTATGAGTATATGTACTGCATGTATGTTTGTATATGGGTATATATATATATATATATATATATATATATATATATATATATATATATATGTATAAATATATTTCTCTTTCTTTTCTCTCTTTAGATTAATCAGTTTATCATTTGAATAAGGCCAGTATCTGACAATTAGCTATGCAAATTTACGATCTGTTTTTGTTCTCTTTAACACAATAGTTGTATATTGTTGCCAGTTGCCTCCTCTCTATCCCTGTCATCACCCCCCCTGCCCCCCCACACACACACACACACACACACAGATTTCCCCTTTCTACTTTGTTCTCACCCCTATCCCTCCCTCAGTCCGGTCATAGCCAGAATGTCACCTTTCCACAAGAATATAATAAAACCACTAAAGAGGTAGCTCCTGAAACGACCTGTGCGGCTCACACTCTCAAGATCTACCTCTGAGAATAAAATCTGTCAGCCATCATAGACATTCAGAGACACTTCTACTTGTCATTATGGCCAGACAGGACAAGGGGAAAGAAAAATAAAAATAAATTAATAAATAAAAAACCTCTTCACAGCGGCAATGGCGTTCAGTGTATAATTCATTGTGCTTACCTCTGCCGTGTTGGGTCGCTCATCCCTTCATCCGCAGATGTGGATGGGGATGGGTCGCTGGAATTAGCCGGTGGTGATGGACTGGTGAGGGCTGTGGCAGCAGAGGCAGCATCAGCCGAGGTCGACTCAGCTATGTCACGCTCTTGGGGCTGGTTGACCACATAAAACCCCCTCTGCAGCAATTCCTTCATCATGCTGTGGCGGCTGGCATTGTCTGGGATGATCTGGCAGAGTTGTCTGTAGTCCCAGGTCAGGTGTACTGGGAGGTTTTCCTGAGCCTTGAAGCATTTGGGGGAGTGGACAATGGTGCGCTCAGGAATCCTGAAGGGCAATGAGAAAAACACAGTGAATCAACTTGGTATTCAATGCAATTCAATAAGAAGTCTTACCTCTTCTCACTCTGACCGGCCATTGTAGAGGTCCCAAAATAAGCAAAAACAAGCAGCAGAATCTCAAAGTTTGATGAAAAATGGCAGAATCTCCCTTCACAATCAGGAGAAAATGTGGTGTTTTATTTCTAGCAGCAAAAGTAGTGTGGTGAATTATTGGGGCTGCAGCAGTGAAGTGTGGATGTTGTGTGAAGTTCGCACATCTTATACACAGATATCGTGTCATCATTTCCTTATAAGGAGGATAAAGAGACAAACGTGAAACAGAAGATGAATGTATGGTGAAGTGACAGAACAGACTTGGCATTGTTTTCTATACGCATGCCCTTCCTAGGGAGGGACTGCAGTAACGAGAGGCCCGTTTGTCTTATCAGGCATGAGGCCTGTGGGAGTAGAACCAAAACATCAGCCGTCAGACACTACAGCAGCAGGGATCTGAAAACCTGAGTCTGTTGCCTTATTTACAGAGATTTCAGGTACACAAATGTAAATGCTTGTGAGTGTGGCTGTGAATGGTCGGGCTGGACTTTGAAGCTGACTGATTTTAGAAACGTTGGCTCAAAAAACATTTAATTAAATTAAATTAAAATAAATAAATCTGAAAATAAGAAATACAAAACTTTATTTTATCAAGTTACTGCCATTCTTTAAATAGAAAGTGTTTTATTTCAGCCTAAGTAAATATATTAATCTGAGAAACATCTTATCCATCCAAAATAAAAAGAGTGACACTCTGACTTTCACCAAAAGACAGACAGTGGGTGAAATGTTGTCAGCATGGCCGCAGGCCCATAGCCAGGGTTTTGAAATGAGTGAGGTCCAAACTTTTTCTGGGGCATTTTCAAAGCTACTGAAAATTTTCACATTATTTGACATGAAATATATATTTCACATAGGTGTGGACCACGTCTGCTACATAAAGTGAGGTGATTTGTTTGGTTTTTCAATAGCAGGAAAACTGCTGAGACATCTTACTACACAGTAAAATCACCAGTGTTAATTTAACACTTAAAGAGTTAATTTTAACACGACCTCAGTGAACATGGTCCTTATCTACAGAGTGTAAAATAATTTTTTGCGTTGGGGAAAAAACACAAAATTATACATAACTTAATACTAGTTTATTTAGAGTAAACATCATGTTTTAATAACATGTAAAAACTCATGAAGTAAAAACATATTTACTTGAACAATGGAGAAAAACATGTTCTGTACATGTTGAACTGTTGACATTTCTCACAGCCAATAAAAAGTGTTTTAAGTGCATTTAAAATGCTGTACAAAAATAATTTCACCTATTTTGAACTAAAATCTTCAGAGTCACTGAATACAACAACAACAAAAAAAATCCAAATTCAAATACTGCGAAAAACAATGGTGAGTCAGTGGTTTTCAGTGAGAGGGAGTACAAAGTCAAAACCAAGAACACTGGTCATGGCTGCATCATATGGCACTATGAACATCGAAAAATCTGTTGATTTATAAGACATTTGAACATCCATTCGTTTGAAATAGAGCAGCTCTTGCTCCAGTCAGAGGATGAAGAATAAGTCAAAATTAAAAGTTTAAACTCACAGATTAAATGAAAATAATGATTGAAATTATTTTTTCTATCCTCATAAGCAACAACACAAACCTTCTTGAACACAACAAGATGTTTGTCAGCTTGGGCTGCAGACACCTTGCCTGGTCTTTTCCGGCCTTGGGCTGAAGGAGGTATCAGGTGAAGGAGAAGAAGAATGGATGAAAGATCACTGTCCCAGCCTGTATTTGGAAACAAAAGACTGTTAATTATAATCAAGAACAACCATTAATTTAGGATGACATCTCTACCTAAAAAGACAAGGACAAAAAAAGAGTAAACCACACTACCAAGGGCAAGACTGTTGCCAAATTCCTCTTCTAGATAAGCTCCTCAAGGTCACTTGATGCAGAGAGTGCCTTACACTGCTGAATTACCTTGTGTTTGAATGTTGTGGGTCATCTACAAAGAGAAAAAATATTCATGATAAAAAAAGAAAAATCAAACACCTATAGGTTGTGAAAAACAGAGACGGTCAATGTTAATTCATAAGAATAGTCAAATACCAAGGAATCACTTTGTCATTTGTATCATAACATGGCAATGCCAAATTCAAAAAATTCCCATAAGGTAAGCGTAATGTGAAACAGATTGAAAGCATTAGGGCCACTTGAAAAACCTCTTAAACACTCACAGATTTTCCTTCTGGAGCAACTACAGTTGGGACTAACCTTTCCATAAATCTTGCAGCTACACTACCCTAACCCTTCTCCAAACTGCAGGATGAAGTCTTGATCAACAATCAACGATCAATGTTTTTTTTAATTATTAGTTGGGGACTGACTGGAAAAATATTAACATATACATTCAGCAACTTTATACAGTATGTATGTAAACATATACATTTATGGAACACACAAGTACTTTGAAAACATTTTTTTGATATTTGACATTTGGTGAAACAAATGTTAACATTGATTCATACTAAAAGGACAATGCACGCTTTTATTACCAGGCCTTTGACATTTTTGAAGCGAGAAACTCAGTCAAAAAATCTGAGGATTTCTCTCCATCCAGCACCATCCTCTGGCGATGTTCAAATGTGATTTTCATCTTCTGTTTGATAATAGCCTTATCACTACAGTATGTCATTAAGGCCACGGCCTCCTTGCATTGCTCTTCAGTTACGGTCATCTCAGGATTAACGGAGGCCTCTCTTCTTGCTGCTGGTCCTCCAGTCAGCTCACGTGACGATCCTCTGTTTTGTGATGAAGCACTTCTCCTCTGTACAGTTTTAAGCCTCCATGCCAGATAGCCACTGCCACTTTCACCATCATAGAAATGTTCCTTCAAAATTACAAAAGGTTAATTAGTTCAAAAACAACGGCAACTAGTTGAAATTAAGAAGTTATATTGGCGTAAAACTGGATAATGATCCTTGGTATTGATATAGAAATGCATAATTTTCTTTATTAAAATCAGGCATCAGTTCTGTAATTGCAGCATATTGTTAGCCTAAGAGCAAAGTTGCCTAAAACTTTAGGCAACTTTGCTATTACTTAGACCCGTAAGTCAGGGGTGTCAAACTCAATTTAGTTCGCGGGCCACATAGAGGAAAATCTATTCCCAAGTGGGCCGGACCGGTAAAATCATGGTATGGTAATAATAACGTAAAAATAACAACAAATTCCAGTTGTTCTCTTTGTTTTACTTTGTTCGTGTTCTTTGAGCACTCTGCACTCTGCATCATTGTTAGAACAGCACTTTCTTTCACTGATAAATTGCAGTTTTTATATTTTGCAAAATCGTTTCGCGGGCCGGAAGAAAACAGTTTGCGGGCCTGATCCGGCCCGTGGGCCGTATGTTTGACACCCCTGCCCTAAGTCATATTTGAACGTTTTCGGTAAAAAAGAAAAAACACATTTTTTTAGCAAGCACATTATATTAGTTAGGCTGGGATAACAATTTGGCCAAAAAATGACTTTGGAAATTAAGCTATTAGACTAATAATATGCACTTTCACAGTCTGCAAACACATCAAAAGGCTTACATATCCATTTTTAGAATAAGGATCCATCAAGTAGTAGGGAACAGCTCAACTCTGTCTCGAGCGTACATTTCCCTCACAATTCGAGGCGGAGCCGTCCTGACTAGAGAAAACATAATACACATAATTAGGCTTTACACGATCCCGATTTTTGTGGCGATCACCGATCAGTGAGTATAAATAAACCGATAACCGATCACCGATCCGATCACGTGAGGAGCGATATTTAAATTACTTGTTTATGTACTTACATATATTTATGTGCTGTTTCCTGAGTATCAATAAAGTTATTTGCTTTAGCATCCGTTTCGGAGTTTGCTTTTCTTTTTCTTTCTCTGCGCTGCGTTTCTTGAACTCGACATGCTCCTCTGTGTGCCAGATTAAATTTGTCGTGTTGAAATTTTTTGCCGATGTTCCCCCGCGAGGTACTGTAGCGTTGCATATATTACAAATAGCTTGTGCTTTGTCTGTTTCTCTCACTTTGAAAAACTTCCACACCTCCGACATGTTTGTTTGTGTCGCCCATGGATGTTGCTGTCGTGAAGATTCAAAGAAACTTTATTGTCCGTCACATAGCGACAGTACTCAAAACAGGAAGAGGCACGAAGACGAAAATGAAGTTTTTTGAATCATGAATCATTAGCTCTCGGATACAAACGAATAAACATGTCGATGCTGTGAAACTACTTTGGAGTAAACGAGACAGATTAAAAAAGTTTCAACATGACCATGACGTCATTGATCGGATCGGTCATTTATGACATGACGCCCGATCACGAACATTTCAAAAAATGCCAAATATCGACTGATCCGATATAGCCGATATGATCGGTGTAAAGCCTACACATAATATTGTTAAATAACACACATCCTATAAGAACAAAATAATTCCATAAATGTATTATCCACAAACAAAGAAGAAAAAGTTCTTCCAGAGAGAACCAGATTACCCATGCTTTTCTGTCATGTCAGCCACAAGTATGTTGATCATTAGTCGACGTGAAGAGTCGGTCAGACTTTTGGTGCAGCGGTACTCTTTGGTGATACAGTCACCCCGAGGTCTCGTTAACGCCAATTCAACGACCTGTGAAGTGGACAAGCCTTTCACAACTGAAAATAAATACAGTTAAAACTTAAGAAAGCATGGAAACTTTGAGATTATCAGTGGCAAAAAATATTTACGACAACAACTTACATGTTTGGCCTCATCATTTACCCTCCGTCGCTTACTGGATGGACTGTCACTGTCTTCGAATATAATTGTGTCATCCGAATTGCAAGACACCAGTTCAAGGAGGACTGTGTCATCACTACAACTACCAGCAGACACTACACTGGTATTAACGTGTTGGGAACTGCTGGAGGAAGCTTCCTTGAAATCTTTAGTCCAGCAGAGAGAGAAAGAAAGGACAAAAATAATATCAATTAAAGCTGCAAGCAGCGTTTGCGGGACTGAGCCGCCGTGGCCGACACGACCCCTGATGACCCCGTCCTCCCCCGACACCTGCAATTGACCCCCGTCCTCTGCCGACGCCCGGCGACATCTGCTGACTCTGAAAGAAAATGATGCAGATTTTTTACCCCCATTTTTTGTTTTTTGAAGATGCTGTATGAGTATTTACAAATGTAAATTATAGGCCTTGATGAGACAAACACGTGGATGTTTGAATGACGTCT
This sequence comes from Thamnaconus septentrionalis, assembly GCA_009823395.1. Lineage (NCBI taxonomy): Eukaryota > Metazoa > Chordata > Actinopteri > Tetraodontiformes > Monacanthidae > Thamnaconus > Thamnaconus septentrionalis. The sequence continues at coordinate 22,903,556 of CM020511.1, forward strand.
GTAGCACTTTTGTAAAGGAAACTGCAGCCATTTACAGTATGTGTCTGTTGAAAAAGAGGGAGAGAAAGAGAAAGGCGTGAGGGGCTCCTGACTAGTAGGAGCACAGTTAGCGCCGCTAGCTCCGCTTTTGCAACCTTGCACATCTAAGCTCAGAACTCATCCATTTCGGCGTCTACAGGAAAGATATTGGTATCATCTTTTAGCTAACGGCTTCAGCAATCTAAATATGTATAGTTATCCGGGGTGTGAGTAACGGTGTAGGCGTGGTGAGTGAAAAAACGGACTTCGTTTTTTTTCGTTCAGGCGATCTCAAACAACTCGAAATATTTAACTTCCTGTTTGTCCCAGGACAAAAATTAGAGCATACGCGACGTAGAGCTTGATGAGACGAACGCGTGGATATTTGTTGCATGAATGTCCGATGTTCCTAGAGGGCGCTACGTGCATTTTTAGTTCGTTTTCTGGTGTTTATTTTTGCTGTTTTTCAGTTTTGACATCATTGACTTTAAAGGGCTGTAAAATGAAAACGGTGCAATGCTTCCGGACCATTCTTTTTGCATTGACCTTCTAGTCTGTGCAATACAAAAGGTTTGAAAGTTGCAGCATTGACGGTTGTTGAGTTGTGTCACTGTGGATGATTTCAAACAAGTGTAAATAGCTAACTTCCAGTTTGTCAGGGGTCACAGGTCAGAGTGTCAGAATGTAGGTCTCTATCCAAGGAACGCGTGGGTTTTCGTTCCATGTCGTTTCGACCTTCCTAGAGGGCGCTAGAGGCATTTTAATTTTTGCGACGGGATTTTGATTTTTGGTCAATTTTCAATGTGCGTTGACTTTGGAGGGCCGTAGCACGAAAAAGTGACGATAGCTCACTTCCGGTTTGTGTGGGGTCAAAGGTCATCATATCAGCAAATAGCACCCAATTGCCCGCACGCGTGGGTGTTGGTCCCATGTCTCTACGACCTTCCTAGAAGGAAATAGGTTTGCAAAAGGGGCAAAAACAGGCAAAATACAAGTGGAAATAACTCACTTCCTGTTTGTCGGGCGCCAAAAGTTAGAGCGTACGAAATGTCGGGCTTGACGAGACGAATGCGTGGATATGTTGCTCATATTTTTTTGACCTTCCTAGTGGAAGCTAGGGCTAGCGATCATTTTTTTTACACCAGTTGAAATGTTTGGACGCCTCTAGGGGGCGCTAGAGAGTGGAATTTTGCCTTTTACTCTTCATTTTATGAAATTTTCACCAATTTCTGCCCTATGTGGCAAAAAAAATGTACATATTTTCTATGGTCAGGGTGTCAAATTTGAGCGGAAAAGGGCGGCGGAAGAATAATAATAACTATGGCTCAGTCCCGAATAAGAATAAACATTACAAAAACAATCGAGTCTTCACCTTGCGAAGACCTGCTCTGATGAGAGCAGGCCCTCGCTCTGGCTCAGTCCCGAATTAGTGTTGAAATCCAATAGAAGTTGAGGAAGAGCTACAGTCACTCTTAGTGGCCACACTGCTGATTTTCTGAGCAGCAACTGGACTCACTGGAAGTCACAACTCTCAGTGTTGTCAGTGAGACGTGACTTTGCACAATATTATCCAGGGACTGATTAAAAGAAACCACCAGAACTTGAAGCAGATGTGACTGAAGGACTGTTGGACTTCAATCATCTCAAAAGGAGAACAATGTGACTATTTCTGCATTTTAAATGTCAGTCGTCTTCTTCTCCTTGACGTTGTCCCAGATCATCCAGGATCCGTCTCTCTGGCTGAACATCTTCAATGATGATGACCAGTGATGTGGTCCTGCCATCTTCTACACTCTGCATCACTAGTTCAGGTTCAGTCATGTGGAGAAATATTTGGCGTAGTGATGGTGTGAACGTGGCTTTAATCCAGCAGGGCAAGATGCAGGATCCAACACTAGATGGAGCTCTCCTCTCCACTCTCCCTCAGCTCCATGGTCCAGTCAGACCTGCTGCTGCTGCTGCTGCATCATCAGGACCAGCTGATCCTCCCTCATCATCATCACCTCCAGCTGCAGAGAGAAGAAGAGACGGCAGGAGTCACCACTCACAGTCCTTGAACGCATCGTCCCAGAGACCTTGACTGTTGACAGACTCTCAGTCACATGTTGACAGTGTGAAAGATGGAGGTCATGTGACCACAGAACATTGAACTGATAGTGAGGCGTGATGAAGATAAAGTGATCAGTCATTGAGTGGTGAAGTGAGAGAAGAAGCAGTTGGATGGAGGGACAGTTGGATGAATGAGGAGCAGCTGGACGTCATGTGACTGGCTGACTGGCACCATCCTCCTCTCACACTGGGACTGGGAAACATCATCAACCATCATCCACTGCTTCCAAACCAGTTCTGACCTCACACTCTCCAGTTTATAGTCTCTGCTGTTCACCAGAGCATCCAGCTGCTGCCCTGTTGAAGCCTTCATGTTGTTTCCTCTCAGCTCCAGCTCTCTGAGGTGGGAGGGGTTGGACTTCAAAGCTGAGAGCAGCCAATCACAGCTGAGCTCAGCTCTGTTGTGCAGCCCCACAACCTGAAGAAAGAAGAAATTATGGAGTTTATAATGATGGAGAGTTTTTCCAGGGTGTCATCACTCTGAAAATCAAGAGTACCAAGACACTGTGTAGCAAGGAGGCACACAGTGTCCTGTACCGCACCATTGCTGGGCTGCAAACCACTCACCCAGAGGGAGTCTTCATCGTGGCAGGGGAATTCAACCAAGCTAACTTGAAGAAGGTCCTCCCTCATTTCCACCAGTATGTGGACTTTGCAACCAGGGGTAAAAACACACTGGACCTAGTCTACAGCAACATGAAACAGGCCTTTAAAGCAGCACCTCGTCCCCACCTGGGCTCCTCTGACCACCTCTCTGTGATGGTGACTCCTGCTTACAAGCCCCTGTTGATCAGGAAAAAGCCAACAGTAAAGCAGGTCAGAGTTTGGTCGGAGGGGTCTATGGAGGTGCTACAGGACTGCTTCGAGTGCACGGACTGGGGCATTTTCAGCGCAGTGGCCACAGACAACCACCTCACACGGGTGGAGGAGTATGCTGAGTCTGTGTCCAGATACATCCTGAAGTGCGTGGAGGACGTTACCAGGTTAAAGAGCGTCTGCACGCGGGCTAACGATAAGCCCTGGATGACCCGGGAAGTTCGAGCAGCCCTAAAGGCACGTAACGCCGCTTTTAGATCTGGTGACATGGGGCCTCTGAGAACAGCAAGTGCCTTCCTGAATCGTGCCATAAGGGTTGCAAAGCGTGCTCATGGACGAAAAGTGCAGGACTTTTTCCAGGAACCCGGGAACACCAGGAGAAGGTGGCAAGGAAAACAATCCATCACTGACTATAAAGCTGCTCCACTCCCATGTGATGATGACACCGGCCTCCTCAACAGCCTCAAATGGCCAACTCCATCCCGGCGAACTGCCCCTCAGCCTGGCCACAGCGGATGTCAAGATGACCCTAAAGAAAGTGAATGTACGGAAGGCGGCGGGCCCCGACAATATACCAGGTCGGGTGCTCAAGGAGTGTGCTGACCAGCTGGCCGGGGTTCTCACGGACATCTTCAACACCTCACTGGACCAGGCTGTGGTACCATCAGGCTACAAGACAGCCACGATCATCCCGTTCCCTAAAAAACACACTATCACCTGCCTTAACGACAACCGCCGCGTGGCACTCACACCCATCATAATGAAGTGCTTCGAGAGGCTGGTAAAGGAACACATCACCTCCAGTCTCCCCCCTATGTTTGACCCATATCAGTTTGCTTATCGCCCCAAGCACTCCACAGAGGATGCCATTTCCTCTGCTCTCCACCTGACCCTCAACCACCTGGAAGGGAGAAACATGCACGCGCGGATGCTGTTCCTGGACTTCAGTTCAGCTTTTAACACAATTATTCCACAGCACCTGGTGAGCAAACTGGTACCTCTTGGGTTTAATACCCCCCTGCGTAACTGGCTGCTGGATTTTCTCACTGGCAGACCCCAGTCTGTGCCAGTAGGGAACAACTCCTCCAAGGTCATCACGCTGAGCACCGGATCCCCCAGAGCTACGTGCTCAGTCCACTCCTCTTCACCATGATGACCCATGACTGCTACGCGAGGTCCCCCACGAATCACATTGTGAAGTTCGCAGACGACACAACGGTGGTGGGCCTCATCCAGGACAACGACGAGCAGTCATACAGAGAGGAGGTGTACCATCTGGTGGACTGGTGTCAAAGAAACAACCTGATCATTATGATGACCAAGGAGGTCATTGTCGATTTCAGGAAGCACTAGCCTTCCCACGCACCCCTTTTTATCAGTGGCTCAGCAGTGGAGATTGTCACCAGCACCAAGTTCCTGGGGGTGCACATAAACAGTTCGCTGTCCTGGTCATTCCACACTGGAACACTGGTGAAGATGCACCCTCCTCCCCCCTCCCATCCTCACCACCTTCTTCAGGGGGACCATAGAGAGCATCCTGACCAGCTGCATCTCTGTGTGGGTTGGAGCATGCAGTGCTGCGGACTGGAAGTCTCTGCAGAGGGTGGTGAGGACGGCGGAGAAAATCATCGGTTCTTCTCTCCCTTCCATTCAGGTGACGGCGAGGGAGCGCTGCCTGTCGAAGGGCCTCAGCATCAGCAATGACTCCTCCCACCCCCCACCAGGGACTGTTCTCGTTGCTGGCCTCTGGAAAGAGGTTCCGCAGTTTCCAGACCAGGACTGCATGGTTTCACAACAGCTTTTTCCCTTACACAATAAGACTATTGAACACACAATAACCCTCCAACTCATACAAACAACTCAACACACACATACTCATTTGCACTTTATGCATCACACTTTCTCACTTCACTGTATTGCTTCTCTTTTGTGTTGTCATTGTTGGTTTTTTTTCGGTAGTTGGTGTGTTTTTAAATTTGTTTTTAAATGTACACTGAGAAGTGAATGTTTTTAAATGACAAATAAAAAGTCTAAGACTAAGTCTAAACTACAATGTCAACTTCAGAGTCTGTGGGGAAAAAAAAATTATTGGAGAGAGAGGGCGAGCGAATTAGTGCTGTGAATTCAGGTCCATGTCTCTGAGGTGGGAGGGGTTGGACTTCAGAGCTGAGAGCAGCCAATCACAGCTGACCTCTGACAAACTGCAGTCCCACAAACTGAATAAAGAAGAAATGATGGAGAGTGAAATTACTATTTCAAAGTTATTCTGTCAAAAAAACAATCAAATCTAAAATAAACAAAACTATGACTTAATATTTAATAGGATTTTAACAAGTTTCCTTTAAGAAATGAACTCAAAGAAAAACTGCTGACGTGCTTCACAGTGACGGTGAAGGACGTCCAGTCCAAACTGGTCACACTGAGCAGCTACAAACATCACAACAACTAGACAAGATGTTGTGTGTCTGATGTTCATCTGCTGACACACACTGTCCACCAGTAGAGGGCAGCAACTGACCTGAGAACTTCCAGTCTGCAGTTTGGACTCTGCAGTCCAGCACAGAGCAGCTTCACTCCAGGATCCTCCAGGTGGTTCTGACTCAGGTCCAGCAGTGTGAGGTGGGAGGGGCTGGACTTCAGGGCCCAAGACACCACTGCACAGTGAAGCTCTGAGAGTCCACTGTCAGGCAGTCTGCAGTGAAGGAGACAGCAGTGAGAAGATCATCACCATGTGAGAGTGTGACAGTGACTGAAGGAACTAAACTAACTCCCAGCATTTGTGTTCATATTGCCTTGTCCCCTTCTGTGTGCAGTTACTTACTGGCCTCCAAAACTAAAATTTTTGACAGAGTTTATGCCAAGATTTGACAACATACTAATCTGTGATGACTTCAACATGCATGTGTGTTGCTCCTCTGATCAGTTTGCAAATAACTTTAAATCTTTATTAGAGTCTCTGGACTTCACACAATCTGTATCCTGTCCTACTTATCCATTAGGTCTCACATTGGATGGAATCACATCTTGCTTGTCTGTGTCTATCTGTGAGGTTGTGGATTTTCCCATGTCTGACCACTCTCTCATACGGTTTGACATCAGTGCTGTTGCACCTGCACCTCAAACCACTGCCCCTCAACATCATCGCATCTTCACTCCCTCTACCATCAATGACTTTGCTGCTGCCTGGAATTTTGTTACACTTTTGTTCCACACTGACATCGCCACTGTGTCTGGACCTTTTCCTCTTGTCTTTCCACACCATATGCTCCCTGATTCTGGACCGTTGCCCCTTTTAAAGTAAAAATAACGAAAGGAGCATCTGACCTCTGGCTTAACGACACTGCTTGAGTCCTGAGGCGGCAGTGCAGGACAGCTGAGCGTGAATGGAGGAAGGATAGGCTGCAGGTGTCACTGGAGATTTTTAGAGACAGTCTTGTCTCCTATCAGAGAGCGGTAAAGGATGATAAAGCAAAGCACTTGTGGAATCTCATCAACAGCAACAGCCACGGCCATCGAATCGTGTTCAGCACTATCAACTCTGTCATAAATCATGTGTCTATTGCTTTAAATGACGTGTCTGAACACACTTGTAATGCTTTTAGACAATATTTTTGGACAAGGTTTCCTCAGTTAGGCAATCCATCACACAGGCCCCTATTGAGGTCACCTCCATCCCAGTGTGATTTGAGAATTTTGCACCAGTTGCTCTTGCGGACCTTAAGAGAGTGGTCCAGGAGCTCAGTGCTACCACCTGCCCTCTTGACACTGTCCCTGAGAGAATTATGAAGGAGACCATTAACAGCTCCTGCATTTGACACCGTGGATCACTGTCCATCCTCATCTCACTGTCAGCCTGCAGGGGGCGGTGCTCATCATACCTCTAACAGATCTTTCTCAGTGATGTTAAATGACTTCTCATCCTCAGTTGCCCCTCTTTCAACTGGAGTTCCTCAAGGTTCAATTCTTGGCCCTCTTCTGTTTCTGCTGTATATGCTAAAAACTCATCAGCAGTCACAACATCCAGTATCAATTTTATGCAGACAACCGCCAAATCTACTTGCTTATGATCCTGAATATCTGTTCTGCACTGGAACTTCTCCATAAATGTCTTCATAATATCAAACAATGGCTTTCCCAGAATGTCCTTCACTTGAATGAAGGAAAGACTGAATACATTCAGACAGTGGTCTAATCTCCAGGATACAAATAAGTGCGGTGGTGAAGGCGAGCTTTTTCCAGCCAAGGCTCCTCGCTAAAGTCAAGCCATTCTTGTCCCGAGCTGACCTTAAAAAGGCCCTCCATGCCTTCATCAACACAAGGATTGACTCCTGCAAGGCCCTTGACGCTGGACTGAACCATTCTCTCCTCCAAAAGCTCCAAATGGTCCATAATGCAGCAGCAAGCCTTCTCTCATTCTCTCAGCACCTCCGAGCACTCGAACATCACACCCATCCTCTGCTCCCTCCACTGGCTTCCGGTGCGGATCAGAGTGGAGTTCAAAGTCCTGTAGTTTGTCTTCGAGGACATTCATAGCTTGGCCCCAGCCTACCTCAACAAATTGATGACTGTACACCGTCCAGTCAGGACTCTGTGCTCCTCTGACCACACCTTCTTGGTCATCCCCAGGTCCAAGCACAAAATGTTTGGAGACCGGACATTTGCCGTTCTGGGCCCGAAACTGTGGAACTCTCTTCCAGCTCAGTTACAAGCCTGACAGTTAAAAACCCATTTATTCAGGGTGGCATTTTATACGTAGCCACTGACAGGACTGTGCTGCTCATTGGTTTTACATTTGTGTTTTAATTATGTTTCACCAATTTTGCATATTATTCTTGTTTTACAATTGCACATTCATGGTAATGTTGTATTTTAACTATATTTTATTAGTAATGTGTTTATTATGTTTTACTCTGGAAAGCACCCTGTGCACCATTATATAAATGTATATATGTATATGTATATGTAAATAAAATGTAATTGATTGATTGATCGATCGATCTCTCCTCCAAAAGGAGGAAACATCTGGACTTACATCGCCTTCCTGCAGTCCCTCACAGCTGGAATCAGTCTCAATCTTCCCTCCATGGTTGTCTTGTACTTGCTGAGGTCCAACTCCTCCAGAACCTCCTCTGACATCTGCAGCATGTAGGCCAGAGCTGAACACTGGATGGCTGAGAGTTCCTTCTTTGATCTGTTCTCTGACTGCAGGAACTCTTGGACCTCCTGATGCACTGACTGATCCTTCACCTCCAGCAGACAGTGGAAGATGTTGATGCTTCTGTCAGGAGAAACACCACCAGTGTTCATCTCCTTCAGGTTGTTGATGACCTTCTGTAAGGTTCCTGGATGGTTGTCAGTGAGACCCAGCAGGCCTCCTAAGAGTCTCTGGTTGGATTCCAGACTGAGTCCATGGAGAAAGCGAACAAACAAGTCCAGGTGACCGTTTGGACTCTGCAGGGATTCCTCCATCATCCTCCTCAGGAACTCATCCAGGGATTGATGAGGGAGATCAAATCCTTTTATCTCTGGGTTGATGTTAAAAACTCGAGGTAATAAAGGATCTGATTTTAAAGTTGTCAAGAAGCTCCTCACAGCCTTTGTGTTGGTGTGACAGTGGAAGCAGTAGACTGCAGCCAGAAACTCCTGGACGCTCAGATGAACGAAGCAGTAGACGGTTTTGTGGAAGATCACACTCTCTCTTCTGAAGATCTCTGTACAAACTCCTGAGTACACAGAGGCGTCAGTCACACTGAGACCACACTTCTCCAGGTCTTCACTGTAGAACATGATCTTTCCACTCTCCAGATGTTCAAATGCCAGCTGGCCCAGCTTCAGAAGAAGCTCCCTGTCAGCCTCCGTCAGCTCCTGTGGACCTCCTCCATACTTGTGCTGCTTGCTCTTGGTCTGGACCAGCAGGAAGTGTGAGTACATGTCAGTCAGGGTCTTGGGCAGCTCTCCTTGACATGATCTCAGAGGGAGAAGTGAAGGAGGTGCAGGTGGACAGTCTTACTGTGAGCAGTCTTGGTGTGACTGGCAGGTTGCAGTGCTGATGGAGCAGACTGGTCCCATTATGAGCTGCTGGACACTGGGTCAGTCAGGACGTCACAGCCAACACCACTGCTCCTCCTGCTGCTCCTCCTTCTCCTGTGGAGAAGTTTGGGTTTGACTGGTCAGTTGGTCAGTTTGGATGATTTTCCTGTTACTGAAGTTTTGATTCTTCTTGAATACTAAATTACATGAAACACTCAACAAGATAAAGTTTAGGCTTTTATTTTGAAATGACTTGGTCAAGCTGTCTGTTCTAGAAGCACCGAGTGTCTTTTCTTCTGCAACACAAACAGTCAAAACCTTTATTTCAAACTAACTCCTGCACTGCAACTCCAGCAGCCAGTTTCCCTCTTAACTCAAACACTATGAACTGATGTGGTGATTCTACAGGAGCTAAAACAAGTTTAAAATAAGTCATTCATTCTGAACAAATGTGAACTGAAGCAGCAGCATCAGGAAGAAGACTGCAGAGGACGTCAGTCCAAGTTTTCTTACTGACCTCCGTCTCCGTCCCTGAACTCTGCAACACAAACATGTCTTGAGTCTCAACATCAATCTTTCATCAACTGTCTGCTGAGAAACATTAATGACAAACTGCTGCTCAGATTCAGGAGCTGCAGCAGCAACAGTGATGCTGCTCTTTATCTCCAGATGGTCTTCAGGAAAAGTGAAGAACTGAGAAGGTGAAGAGTCAGGACGGTCTGGGTTGCTGACCAGTCAACCAGTCAGAGGTCACTGGGTCATTGTCACCATGAAGGTGGTTTTCTGGACCAGTCTGGCAGGAAGATCAGAATCTTCCTGCCAGACTGATGCCAGACTGATGACTATTGACTAAATGATCCGTTCAGAGTCAATATGAAACTGACTTTATTCTTCCAATCTTCATGAGATCAAACTGCTAGTTCACCCCATTATTATTCAGAATGCTATAGTCATAATAGTAATAGATTAGTAATAATCTACCATTCCTCCTCCTTCCCTCACCTCCTGCTGCTACACCTAAGACTCGCATTATAAACTGAGAGAAAAGAAAATACTGAAAGCAATGATTTCTGATCTGCGTCAGTTTTCAGTCAGTGATGGTGTCTGTGACCAGAGTTTTCTTACCGTGTCTCAGAAGGTCCAGGTTCATGACTGAAGGCTGGAGGGAAACCTGGTGACCTGGAGTGGTCACTCTTCAGAGACACCATGCTGGACCCTGGAGACTCTGGTCTGACTTCTTCTCCATCCATGTCCTGAACTGGAGTCAGTCTGAGGTGAAAAACAGCAGTTCTACTGTCAGCTCAGAACACAGTGCAGAACTTCACTGCAGTGGGAGAGTGCAGGACAGGAGCCAGCAGACACTGGAGTTCTGCTCCTCTGACCACACCAGGCATTATGATCATCACTAGGCACAATGACAACAACACACTGAGTTGCTTTACTCTGAACTCGACTTCAGATGAAGATTTTAGCAAAATTCCCTGTTGTCACTGGATGGTTCCACTAGAGGGCAGTACTGCACCACTCCAGGAGACTCATCACTCAAGTTCAGAACATTCTGATGGAGCCATTCAAAATAAAGTACCTCAAAAGTGTTTTTTTTTTTTTTTTTTTTTTTTTTTTTTTTTTTTTTTACTATTTCATTATATTGTACCTAACTTCATATTAATATTTTGTGGTAATTCCTAGTTGTCACTTGATGATTCACCTTCAGGGTTGTAGGGCTCAGAAGTCTGATTTTGTTCACTATCATCAGATTTAAAGTCTATTATTGATGGCACTTCATCTCTGAGTGAATGAGAGAGAACATGGAGAGAAGCCAGCAGACACATGGAGAACATGCAAACTCCACACAGAAGGGTCCCAGGTGCAGAATCGAACCCACAACCTTCTTGCTGTGAGGCAACGATGCTAACCACTGCACCATGATAATGTGATTATTCCTATTACTGTTGTTATTATCATCATTATTTATTACTATGTCATTGTTTCATGTATTGCATTCCATTGTTTGCAATTGAATTGTATTTATTTTAATCTTCACAATAAATAATTGTCCATTATTGGCGATGTTTTCGACTCTGCTCACTCTGAACTTTAACAGAACCTGTGTTGAGGAGTCCAGAACTTCCTTTCACCTAGATGGCGATGTTTGCAACATCCCTCTCTCTCTCTCTCTCTCTCACACACACACACACACACACACACACACACACACACACACACACACGCTCTCTATCTCTCTCCTCCCGAAGACTCTTATCTGTACTTTCCACTTTTTAAACTTTGTACTCTTGTAAAAACGCATATTTAACTCGCCACTTGCTACGTTTTAAATTATTTTCCTTGACACTTTAATTCCTCTTATTTCACAATCACGTTGCCACAGCCACGTTTCCCCGCGGTCTTTTCCCGGAGCGAATGTCTGTCGAATATCCAACTTGAAACAAACACATGACAAATAAAATCTTTGATTGTTAGCGGCATAACGGGCCACTTTGGGCCGCTGGAAAAGGAGATAATAGCAAGGAACAACTCACCCGACCGCTTCACTTGTGCTTCTGCTCATACTGCGTCAACACAAAACGGAGTCGGACTGTTAACAAATTTTACTTTCGGTTTCTCTTCCTGCTTCTTGGTGGCTGCTCCTCCCACTGGAGGTGGAAGGTTTCCAAGCAAAGACTGGCGAGGTGTCTCTAATAAAGTGGCCAGTGCTCATCAACACTGATTCAGGGCTTTTGTTTCAACAACTGTCTCACACCACAACCAAACTAACAGCCACAGTGCGAGTGGACGCTGTAACACGGACATGATGCCACAACACAGTGAGTGACGACAAGTCGGCTGTTTCTCCCTGCGGAGAGCAGCTGAGGTTGGTGTGGAGGGAGAGTCTACGGTGCAGGACAAGAGTACCGAAATGCAGACACAAGGGCGCCGCCATTACTCCAACCCCCTGACTCAACACCGGAACTCAACGCCGGAAGTTAGTTGATCGTTTTTTTTTAAATGTATTTTTTAATAATTGCGCAAAACAGTACAAACAAAAACAAACAAAAGAAACCCAATAGCAACAAAAACTATCGCCGGACATGGGCTCCGCTCTAACTTCTATACCGTAACTCAACACCGGAACTCAACGCCGGAAGTTAGTTGATCGTTTTTTTTTAAATGTATTTTTTAATAATTGCGCAAAACAGTACAAACAAAAACAAACAAAAGAAACCCAATAGCAACAAAAACTATCGCCGGACATGGGCTCCGCTCTAACTTCTATACCGTAACTCAACACCGGAACTCAACGCCGGAAGTTAGTTGATCGTTTTTTTTTTTATGTTTTTTTTTTTTTTTAATAATTGCGCAAAACAGTACAAAAAAAACAAACAAAAAAAAGACAATAGCAACAAAAACTATCACCAGAGGGTTGCATACATAAAAGTATTTTTACGGTTTGCACGATAAAAATAATTGTAGAAGGCAGATAGACTCAGGGTCTTGATGGCTTTTATGTTACTATTATTGTTATTTTAAAATAGTTTTAATATACTGTTGGACATCGTTCTCAAATGTAAGAAAAAGGGTTTTAATACATTTTTTAAAAGAAAGGGTAAAATCAGGTTCAATATAAGAGAAAATCAAATTATAGACATCTACTGAGCAAAGTTAAGTTAAAAGTAATTTAAAAGTAAATTTGTAGGCTACTATAAAACTCAGAATTTAATTCAAAGCTCACAATCATGAAGTTATAACAGAAAATGAATAAAATGGGACTTTACACAACCAAATAAACAGAGCACTTTCTGATTAGGCTGCAGTTGCGACATGCACACACGGTCAAAACAAATGTCATACTTACTTTCACATTAGCATATGGTTACTATTCATTTAGATCAACAGCAAAAATAAAGGCACTGTAAATCCTTGCTATTGTGAAGTATATCTGGAATGGGCAGCAATGTGGATATAAGGACTTGATCAAAGCCTTCAGTGACTGCAGTCACAAGAACTGTCCTACTGAAAAACCTCAAAGACCAAGCAAATAATAATAGAGTTCTTGCAGATCCAAGCCCCCTCTTCAGCCAGAGTACCAGTGGGGAAGGCCTCAAGGTGGTGCCAAGTCATAAATATCTAAGTGTACAGCTAGATAATAATTTGAAGAGGTACCTAAACAGGATCACTCAATAAATAAGGGCAGAGCTGCCTCTTTTTCTGAAGGAAGCCAAGATCTCTTGACATCTGTAGCAACATGCTGAAGATGTTTTGTTTGTGGTGGCATGTGTGTTGTTTTATGCTGCAGTCTGCTGGGGAGGAAAGGAAAATTGTTTTAGGTTTCTGATGTGTTCATCTGCCTCTGCAACAAATTCAAACACTGCACAGACACAGCTCCCAACATACTGTTTTTTTCAAAGGCACAGAAAAGCAGCTTGGCAAAATGACTTCAATCCTGCTGGTTGATTTTTCATCCACCAGGGATCTCCAGGGACAAGAAGCATGAGTAAAACAATGGCCCCAGACATCACTGCAACAGAACAGGTATTTCCTGCTTCTGGAGAGCTCTTCATTATCCCATTTGGTCATTATATGCATTAAATAATTCTATTTAACCATTATCACTTTTCTCTTCATTCTATTTGGTTTCTAAAATGTAATAAAAACAATGTCATGTCATACTGGCAATAATAATTTGACTAGAAGTTCTCACAATGCCTTTATTGAGATAATCAAAAAAATAGATAAAAATTCTGAGTTTTATAGTAGCCTAGGGTTAGGGTTAGGGTTAGGGTACTAACTAATACTAACCCTAATCTGTTAGTTTCATAGTATAACCTTCTCGAGACATTCTCCTCGTGCCCCGCCATGGTATTAGGGTTAGGGTTAGTATGGGGTGGTATTCTTTGTTTTGTCTCCTCTCTTCCTCCCCTCTCCTTTCCTAATTCTTTTCCCTCCCGGTCCAAGGTATAAAGGACCTTCATCTTCCTTATCTCTGAGCACTTGCACTCACTCGAGCTCCTGCACTTGTTGCATCTGTTCTGTTGTTTGTACTGTGTCTGTGTCTCGGAGCTCCGATCATTTATTCTTGTTCATTAAATTGCTTATATACTCAGTATTTCTGCATCAGTATCTTTACTCTTTTCCACAACAATTTGGCGTCGTGAACAGGATAGCTCGAGACCCGTCAGTGAAACTCTGGGACGTCGAGGGCCGCGGACCAGGAACGAGAGGATCGGCGTCTAGGAGTGGATCTGATCGGCTTCATGTCTGTCCAACGAACCTGGAGTGAGAGTGCTGATTCAGAAATCGGGTGAGAAGTAATTGTTCCTTTCTCAGAGACATCGGTGACCAGTAGTTCTTGCGTTTGTTGTCTACAAGCGGTCCCATTGCAGGACGAGGCGCACGCGTCAAACGTTTCTGTAGGGTAGGTGTTGATTTCGCATCAACACTGAGGTTCCGCTCAACAGGTGAGCTGGAAAGCTTTTGGTGAGTAATCACCGAGGGGCTGAGTTTTTCTCCGCCTTTTTACGCCTTAGTAAGAAAAGGGGTGCACAGGGACGCCTGTGTATTTTCCGACTGGTTTTCATTTGAAATAGTCGAAGAGTGAGGTCTAGACCAATGGGGAAGAACCAGAGCAAAGTGGCTGCTGCTCCCCAGGGGGGACCAATGGTGGACGACATGCGAAAGAAATATGGTCCGGATTGTCTTGATATGTTAGATATATGGGTTGAAAAGTACGATTTCCCAGCAGGGGGATCACTGAGTATGGAGGAATTGAGAAACCTCTGGTGTAGATTAAAAATAGCAGAGGGAAAGGTTGCAAAGAGGAGAACACCAAACAGATATGACACTCAAATAAGCAAAGACCACGAAAGATGCTTTTCATACTAGAAAGCTGAAGCAGAGGTCAGGGAAAGGAGGAAAATTAAGAAACGTGTGAGCAGCGCTGTGCGCTGGAGCACAGGGGTGGCAGAGACAGGGGCAGAAGATACACACACTCACACACACTCCCCAGAGGAGAGAGAAAAGGAGACGGAAAAACAGCCGCTTGCACACAAACATTCACATGCACCCAATCGTCTGTATCCTTCTCTTACAGGCCCGAGGGACCCTCTCCTGGACATGCCTGTCTACCCTCCTCCCGCCTACCCTCATCCAACGCTACCACCGTACAACCCTGCGCACTCCGGGGCCAACGCCGCAACATTGCCACGTCCATCAGGACTGCCGTCAACCAAACGGCCAGCCACGGCAAAATTGTCACTCAAAGAAGGAGAAGGAGCCAAGGGGAAGGCCTCAGCACCTGCGACAGCTCCTCTGACAGCTCCTCCAACGGCTCCTGCCCTAGAGGCCGACCACACATCCGACTCAGACACCGAAGGAGATGACTCCCCGACCGAGGAGGAGGTGGAAGAAGCGAGAAGAAAGCTGAAGAAAGAGAGGAAACCGAGAAAGGTGATAAACACTGAGCTGCCGCACACCAGGTCACACACGGCCGCACAGACTCATCAAATGCTGATGGTTCAAGTGATGGGCCCGCAGGGGGAACCCTGCCAAGTCTTCCGCCCCTGGACGGAAGCGGACCTGGCGGGCACCCTGGCTTTCCTCCCGCCTCTCGAGGCAAGTGGAGAAAAGTTTGCGGAAGCCATCAAAGCTTTCTGCAAAGAGTTTTCTCCCACCTTCGGCTGCCTCTCCTGTCTCAGAAGATGAGACCGGTTGCGTATGGTAAGATACGAGAGAAACTTGTGGGGGACGACAGAATGGTGAAGCCCGGCTGGGATGATTCCGACAACCGCGTCTACAAGTTAGCCGTCGAAGCTCTGATAGACCACATCAGAGTCCAGTTTCCCCGCAAGTGCGACACCTCCAAAGTGACCGCTTGCAAGCAACTGCAAGGTGAGACTGTCGATAAATATCTCAACCGTCTAACAGAAGTGTTCGACGAGTTCTGGTGGAGTGGGGGACGCGGCATGGATCCGGTGAGACGGAGCCTCGGCCTACAGCGTTTTCGCAGGGAAGTGATGCACACACACACACACACACACACACACACTACACACTTCTGGCAATGAAGAAACGCTTGCTGTACCCTCTAACTTCCCTTCCCTGCTGAAAAACACACTGATTCACATTGCGATGTTAGTTTTCATTCTGACAGTATTTTACGTTCGGATGTTTGCTCTGAATCTGACAGTGAAGCCCGCATTGATACTGACACAGTGTCTGATGTTGATTTGTGTGATTAGATTTTAAGCACCATCAACAAGCTAGAGCATCTTGACACTCCTCTCCCACCTACGTACACATTGTACAGCCAGGCTCCTTTTGAAAAACTGCCACGTGTCACTCTTAGAATCATGAATAAAGATGTCACTTTTCTAGCTGATAGCGGAGCAACACCGTCGCTCATTCGTGCAGAGGAACTTCCACAGTGTAAAAAAAGTGGGAGATATATTCATTCTATCGGGGCAGCTGGAACGAAGAAGAGAGAGCCTCTCACCATTCCACTTACTTGTATTGACTATGGCGACGAGACATGCACATCGCAAAAACAAATGAAACACAGCTTCGTATTGTCAGAAGTGTGTCCGATGAATTTGTTGGGAAGAGATCTGCTTCTGGCCCTGGGCATGAATCTCATCTCCACCCCCGACGGGTTGATTGTTGCCAGGTCGTTATCTTCCTCGGCCTTGGCTCAAATTCCTAAGCCTCTCCTGCATGTCTACCAGTGGTTGCTTCCCCTCGAGGCCTCAGAAGAATTGATAGCGGCGGCCAACGATAAAGTGCCGGGTGATGCTCACTTCATGAAGGCTCCCAATTTGCACTGCACAGCCCGTGCAACGCGTGAAAGAAACAGTGTGTTTGAGAGTCAATTTTTTTTCAAGCGTGTGTAGTGCCACATCTGGACCTAATGTTTTTCCCCAGGACAATTGGAATTTATTGCAGCATGGCATTCCGGTGAACCACGTTTGGAGGAACCAAAGGTGGTACCTGATTGGCTGTGATGCTACTTTCTCTGCGACTATCTCTACTTAAAATTTTAAAGCCGTAAAACACCCGCTCTCAGGAGAACACTTTCACCCACAAATCACAGTTGGGAGTCCACTCCGAAGCTTTCTCAGACGACCTGGTTCCAGGCAGGGACTGGTCCCACGGGAGGCCAGCGCTAGTTTTACGACCGTTATCTCTCAGCAGAACATTCCAAAGGGGCCATCCTCAACACAGATGTTCCTGAACATCTCAATATCAGACAATGTTAAAAACTCTATTTTCCCCTTTTCAGAGAAATCTGGAAGTCACACATCTATGACCACCATCAAAAATAAAGTATTAATGGACTTTGAATCACTCTTCTAACCTCAAAATGAACGGATTTAGGATTTCCTCCTAAAGGAAGCCTGGAGGCTTTCAAGCTTCAGGTGGAGCAAGAGTGTCCCCTACGGGGAGGTTACAAAAGTGTTTCCTAAGTAATCGATTAAAAGTTGAATAAACTTTGCACGTCAGTTTTCCTCATATCAATGTTACATGCTTTGCCATAATCCCTATTATCACCACCAATTTTCCACGTTACACTCAGGCGACTGTTACCTCAATCCCTACATACACCTTTTAAATATTGACAACCACAGATACATATATCTACTCATATATATATATAAATATATTTGTATACATGCCCATATAAGTGCCTGAATGCAAAATCTATTAAATCTTTCAGTTGTCTTTTAAATATAAATAAACATACTCCTGCTTTTGTGTGCATGCTTAGATAGGTTGATAGGTATTTAGATATAAAATATATGTTGAAGGTTTAATGTGCTTTGAACGCTATGTCTTCCTCAACTGTTTCCTAACTTTTGCAAGGTATCCACCATACAAAGGATCACACGGTTTTTATTTCTTCATGTTGTTCTTCTATTTCATTTTTGGTTGTTGTTTCATTTCTTTATCAGCAACGAACCCAACACCACAAACCTATTCATCATATGCATATAGTGTAAGACGACCCATCAGTTTTAGTGTTGGAACAGTCTTTTCATTGGTTCTTGGAGTTCAAAAGACCACCCTCTTCTCCAAGTTTATACCAGTGAATTCAGTTCCTTTGTCTCAGAAGAAAAAGGAAGAAAAGAAGAAGATGAAGAAGTAGAAGAAGAGAAGTTTTTAGTTTTCCTGAGTGTTGTCTTGTCTTTCTTAGTGTCGTCTTGTCTAGTTTTTGTCTTCGTCACTTTTCTTTATTCTAATTTTTGTCAACTTAATTTTTCCTAATTTCTGGCAAAAAGCCAATTTAAGACAGAAGCAGAAACAACTCAGCCTCGTCCAGTGACCATTATTTTTCATTTTTAACTTTTGCCCAATCTCAACTGGCATCCTCAGCCCTGAGATTGTGATTTTTGGGGTTTTTCTTTTTGGACCAGCCAAGCAGTTTTTCCTTCCTCGTAACCGTGTAGTTCGTTTGATCACCAAAATTACAACTGGTTACGAAGGAAGACTCTACTCTGATGCCAAAACGCCAGTGAAGCCACCTGCAGGACAGAGCAGAACGGGCAGTTCCACCTCGACGGTCGGTGGGTACGGGACCCGAACGGTACAGTAGTCTAGTAGACAAACCAAACTCTTTTATATTTCTTCTTTTATTTTGTTACTTTTAGCTTAAGTTTAGGTTTTCTGTACTTACTCTCTCTCTCTCTCTCTCTCTCACACACACACACACACACACCCACATACGCATGCACGCACGCACACCCAACACTCGCACAGTTCGTTGCTGATTGTGTCTTTATGACCACATTCATGTCATGCTGTTCTGTGTGAACCATCTATTGTTACACAAATAAATGCACATTTAGCCTGATGTCATTGTTTGACTGACTTATTAAAGTGTGGTTCAAATCCCTGCGTATCGTCAAGAACTCCCCGTTAAGGAGACGGTATTGAGACTGATTCTGGCGTTTCCTGCTGACGTCAACAATCAAAAAGCAGGTGGTGCCCCGATCAAATCATATTAAATATTATAAATATTAAAATTATTAATTTCTTTTTGATGTCCGTTTCCATTCCTTCGTGAGTTTGATCGATTAAATTAATCAATCAACTTCCCCCACTACACGTGAATGATGACCTTTTTGTTTGTACGTTGTTTTGGGGCCCCCAACGATGTGTTGCCTCTGTTTCACTCACACCAGAGCAGAGTGCATTTTTTTCTGTCCGTGGGTCCACCCCACATATTTCACTTTCCAAGGGTCCAGGCGATGAGTGGAAGGACCTAGGTCCCTTTTTGACAAAATGCCTGTCGACCAAAGACTGGCACCGAGAGGAGCGAGGACATTTTTATTCCCCCTCACTGAATGTTCACAAAACTGACTTTTCAATGGAAACATCGGCTCTTCGCTCCCTGCATCTAGCAGACGAACATGGTGGCGACAGAATCAACCAGAGTCTCACATGTTTCACTGACACATCGCAGCTGCCCGAGGAACTGAGTGAGGTTCCCTCCTCACTGTGGGCCGCACACAAGTACGACGAGGGACTGATCAACGGTGCCGACCTGGTGGAGATCACACCCAAAAGTGATATTCGGCCCAACCTGCTGCAATATCCTCTGAAACCTGAAGCTGTTGAAGGAATCACTCCTGTTTTTGATTCTCTTCTCAAAGCAGGTGTCATCGTCCCATGCCCCGACTCGCCAGTGTGTACACCCATGTTTCCTGTCAAAAAGGCCAGAGTTCCTCCTCAACGGGATGACTGGAGACAGCTGCTCAATAACATTGAGCAGCTATTTTTAGACAAGTGACACAGGCTGTAATATTCCCAACAATATTCATACAACAGCTCTCATGCCTCATTCCCATCCCACAGTAAATACAGTCCAGATTACACCGGACTGAAGAGCCATTTGTAAACAGGCTTACTTACTATGACAGCAACTTTGGTAGATTATCAACAGAGGTTGGAAAAAACACATTGAGGAGACACAGTTTGGCATTGACGACCATCAATTCACTTTGTTGTCATTGCTTGTGTCTGTTTTTCTCAAGATAAGGCTCCACCACATTGCCAAACTCACCACTCTGGAGCTGCAGAAAGGGAGCGTTAGGAAAAAATACTCCAAGACCCACCAGTTTACAATAATTATTGAGACATAGCAGAAACCTAGATAGATCCTTGATTAATAATTAATGATCTAGAATCTTTCGAGATTGATTAATAATTGTGCTAGCAAAATGTAACATTGATTATTATAATTGAATAATCAAATCTATCATTATTATTATTGTTACATAGATCCTTGATTAATATCTCTGAAAAATATTTAGTGTGCAGAATGAAGGCTAGTTAAACAGTGTGGTTCCAGGAGGTGATCAACTCAATGGGTCTGTCAGATGAAGGCAGATGAGGTGATGATCCAATAGTTTATTGTGTAGGATATTGTTTGTACTGGTTTATCTGATGAAAATAAATAAAATAAAGGGTAAATATTGTAACAATTCAACAGAGGTTATCTATTCTAAACAAACATTCTTGAAATAAGGAATAACTCTCAGAACATAAACAGCAGCAGCACATCAGATTCTAAATACAGAAATATAAGATGAACTCACATTTGATGGACTCAGTACGAACAACAATGCTGTGACTCCTGACATGCGACCAGCCAGCTCCTTTGTTCACAGGGGAAAAGGGTGTGACTAGTGATGGCCCGCTGACACCCGAGGCTCCGACACATGCGCTGTTGCTCATGAAGCAAACGTATCGAAACACTGTGCCGAGGCGCGGTTTGGTCACGTTTGAAGCAGTTGAGCGCTTCGGACGTCAAATGAATCACCTGGTTGGTTCGGTTTGTCATGTGAATCGATTGTGTTTAGGGATAGGGTATCTCTATTTAGTGGCGCTAATTTCAATTTTTTTTGCAGAGTAGGTTGGTTTTGTTGCTCTTGGTTGTCGTTAGTTTTTTGAGAGTTAGTAGTAGATAGATCCATAGATAGTAAGTTTGATAGATGGATAGAAATAGATACGTTAGTTACAGTTACAGACATATATATATATATATATATATATACACATATACATATATAGACAAGACACACACACACACACACCCTCTACACCATTTCCAAGCACCCTCTGCCCTGTTTTCAAGCACACCATCTTCACCCAAGCAGCTATTAACCTCTTTCAATGAACTCCAAAATATACTTTGTCAAAATCCATAATCTAACTTGTATTTCCACCAGTTTCATGTAAAAAAATGCAGTCTGTATTTCGAGAGCACATCATCATCATCCTTCTTCTTCTTCTTCTTCTTCTTCTTCTTCTTATTATTATTATTATTATTATTATTATTATTATTATTCTTCTTCTTATTATTATTATATCCACTGGAAACTATACAAACATATTCAGTCCTATTTTTCTATGCCTCCACGATACATTCAGAAGTGCTGTTTTGGTTAGAAAGAATCACATGGTTGATGACGTATAAACCAGTGTACTGCTTCATGAAGTATGGAAACCCTATCACTGTTTGGTTGTCTCAACTCAGCTGAGTTGAGCTTTCGAAGTCAATCGAGAATTGATGGACAGGGGTTTGGTTTGACAGTGTTGCATTCAGTACTAAATATTCTATAAGATTTAAAATCAATTAAAATAATTCACGTAAGCGCCGTAACATGCAAATTGGTGGGAGTTAATGAGGAATCACGGTGTGTAGACGCTAACACTACTCAAACAGCTTAGATGAAAAAAACTGAGTGTGATTTGGGTTTGTGGTACATTATGACAATCTTGGACTTGCAAGACTGAGGCGACCCATCAATGCATAGTGTTATTTAGCTCATCTATTCTACCTTTTAAATAGATCACATTTGACATCTGACCCACTGAACACTTACTATTGAGCATGTTTTTAAACTATGGGCTATTTAGTCTTGTTTTCGGAAATAATATAATTCTTTGCACAAAATGTCAGGCTAAGTATAGAACTATTGTCTACTACAATCAGTCGTGCCAAATAAGAAACATTGTCTTTATTTTTCATTTTTATTTTATTGTGTCAGCATTGAACCATACAACCATGTAGTGTTGTCGAACAAGAATGCATGGTGAATCAAATCTCAAACAGCCTATGAAACAATGAACACCTTTCCATTGCACTTCATTTTATTGACCACTTGATGACCTACTCGAGCACTGTGTCATTGAAGCCTTGAATAACGAACCATTTATTGAATCAAGTGTCGAAGCTTCAACAAAGCCTCTCTCGACCATCACTACCTACAAGCTGCTGTGGTTACTGGGAGAGACGTCCCAGTAGCCACTGGTGGACCTTGCAGTGCCACATATGGAATCTTGGATTGTTCTTGGCCTTCCAGTGAACCACTGCGTGAGCACTGGTGGTGAGCCATGACTGACTGCTGTCCTCCTCTCTGGACAACACAATCTCACTTCCCATCTAAAAGTCATGAAAAACCTTTGTGGGTGAGATCCTCTCACCATCTGATCACTGTTGGGAGTGGAGCCTTCAAACACTCCAATGACTGGACACTAATCAGAGACTGACAAGTCCCACCACTAATAAATGTATATTTGTATACGTACCCATATAAGTACATCAATGTTTAATGCACCTTTTTTCTTGCCCAATATCATTAAATCTCCACATGCTTGTGTTTGCATGTTTAGGTAGATTGATATGTATGTAGATCTATGTTAGTAGCTTCAATGTGCTGTGAAATGTGGCATCTTCAAAAACATTTCTATCATTTGACTCAGGTGTCTCACCTCAGCAACAATCACAGTGTTTGCTTCTTCATGTTGTTCTTTGATTTCTGTTTTTTTTTTTATTTCTTTAGCAGCAGTGAAGCCCTAACCACATCCATATTCATCATATGTATACAGCGTAGGATGATCCACTGTCTCCAGTGTCCGCTCAAATTCTGTGTGATCAGATTGATTATAAACCAATGACTGTAAATGTTTGATTACGGTTGTGAAGAGACAGGTGTGTGTGTGTGTGTGTGTGTGTGTGTGTGTGTGGTCTTCAACAATAAAGACAGAACCAGAATAATAAGAATAAATGCAAACTTTATACAACACTGGTACAAATGCAGCCAGCAACATCAACCCATGCGCCCTGGCATTACCATATAAACTCAAACTACAAACTACCAAACTACATTAACTACTGAACACTAATAATAACCCCTGACCATCATATACGGCGCTCAGTGAGAGTAATATTAGTTATCTGAGGCAGACTGTATTAACTCTGTCAAAGGTAAATGGCACCACCTGCTGGCACTACACAGGTGGTGCATCCCAATCAAGCCCAAGTGAACTAATAGACTAAATCAGCAACAGAGCAACAGCAGTCAGCAAACAACAGTGAAAATGAATGACAAAATAAAGAACTCACATCTTCAATGATGCACATAGAAACAACCGTGCTGCACAACACTGAATGGAGAGACGTTATAGTGACTGGAGTGATACTGCTGTAAATACCCACGAAGAAGAGAGACAGCTGAAGAACAACAGGTAGGAATGACGGTGGCCAACAGAGGTACAACACCGCCCCCAAGTGGTGAGCACAAAACAACACATGTCTGGGAGCTTTCTAACAGTGGCCACCTCTCTTTGACCTGCAGCCAGTGATGGTCTTCATCCTCTCCCACACCTCCCTCATATTGTTGTTCTGCATCCTTTCTTCATTTTTCCTTCTGTGCTGCTCCTTCGCCTCCTTGACTTGGACTCTGAGTTCCCTCTGGACCCACTTGAACTTCTGTCGCTCACCATCTTTGAAGACCTTCTTCTCCTGGTTCAGAAGGTCCTTGATGTTGCTGGTTATCCAGGGCTTGTTGTTGGCAAAGCAGCGTCCAGATCCAACTGGAACAAAAGCGTCCATACAGAAGTTTCTAAAGTCCGTAGTGCAGTCAACCATCTGGTCCATGTTGTGGTTGTGAGAGCCCTGCAATGCGTCCCAGTCTGTGGAGTCAAAGCAGTCTTTCAGAGGCTGCTCCATGTGACCAGCCTCTCTGTCCTGCCTTGTCTTGTCCAGTGGGTGAAGGGGCCTGGTTCTGGTCCAGGGCCTGGTTCTGGTACTCTCTTGGCCTGGGGTCCCCATCCATCCGGGGGCCAGGTTGTGCTTCCTGTCCTCCATCCAGGGCTGTCTGCCTCCCAGCCCTCTGGTCCTGGCTCTTCGGGAGGCTGGTGACCTCTGGTCAGGGGGGCTCACTGCTCTGGGCCTCTTCCCCACCGGTTCTGAGTTCATCTGTTTACTTATTTGAATGAGTTCATTTTTGGATCATTAACTATGTAAACTAATATCTGTTGTTGTTTTGACACAATACCTGTACATTGTTGCCAGTTGCTCTCCCAAGCCCTCACTTCCATCCCCTTTCCTCTCTCTTTCCCTCCTTCAGTGCTGGCCAGAATATCACTTATCCATAAAAAATAGAATCAAACCAGTCATCAGGTCATTCCTGAACCCACCCGTGTGATTCACTCCCTGGGCTCACAAGCTCCGCCTTTGAGAATCAAATCTGTCAGCCACACTTCTGCTGGTCATGATGGCCGGACAGGACAAGGGAAAAAAAAGATTCCCCTCTGTCATTGTCAAGAAACATTTGAACATTGACACCATCACCTACACTCACATATATTTGTATTTGTATTGATTTATTGAGCACAATTTAAAACAGTGCAAGGAGGGAACGAAGCCCAAAGGGCTTGAACAGAGTTCCACTCCCATCATCTACAATAAATCCAAAGTCAAATGTCAACATAGGAAGAGTATCATTTCAAACAACAGACAACAATATAGAATACATTGAGAAGTTAAAACATGAGGAGATGTTTTTTCAGTCAGTATATTTGCAGAAAACACACAGTGTGTGTTGAGGCCAGTCAGGTTATTGATTCATACACACTCATCCTTTCATTGTTTTCTGAGGGCTTCTGTTAACTGCTCTCTCCCTCCTCCACAGTCACTGGGTCTGAACCAGAGCTGCTCTGAAGTGCTGCTTGATAGAGCTAACAGGAAGTAGCCATCTGCACAGGGCTGCTGCTGCTGATAGTGGAGCGTCACGTGTGGTTCCGTAATCATCCAATCAGGAGAGTTGTGCTATGACTTTGGGGTTGACTTGTCAGGGGGAAGCAGTGGAATTGTGTCTATTTTTGTTTTGCTTGTGAGAATTATGGTAGGGAGCCTCTAATGTTGACTGAATGCTTTCTATTGGCTGCTTTTGTGATTTGCCACTTCATTGTGGGTTGGTCCAGAGGGAGGGGCTTGCTAGTTAAAAGCCTCTGAGCACCAAGGCTCAGGTGGTTGAGTTTGGCTGTAGCTGCAGACTAGAGCAGGTGAAGAACCTTGTGCTGATTTTTCCCCCTAATGTTTCCTCACTTTCTTCATTTTCTTGTATTTGCTAGCCCTGCAATCCCACCTGTAGCCCTAGCTAACCTAGGTAGGCACATGTATTTTCAACACGTGTCCTTCCAGTCCTACTATACGGAACCCAAACATGGACACTGTCAGCCACCTCCAGCTGCAGACTCCATGTATTTCACCCTAACTGCCTCCGCTACACTCTGGGTATCCACTGGTCCGAGCCGGCACCCCTCTCCCAGTCACAACAACCATCAAAAGAGGCAGGATGCGCCTGCTGGGCAACGTGGTGGGTGCGCCTGGACCATGGATCCCAGCCAAGTGAGTCCACGTCTCCGTGACGCAGATCAGACCCTGGTCCTTGTACGCCCCCTGGCACCAGACATTGGCAGGCAGCTGCTCCACTTTATTCCAGAGTGACAGCACATTGGCCAGCAGGATAGAGGGTAAAGGTGGAGACTTGGATGTGCGGGAGTGGAGCTTCAGTCTCTGCCGTGCTCCTCCTCTCCTTCCTGGCTTCCTTCTGCCCCTTATAATGTTGGCCTGACGGCTGTGCTAGAGAGCTGGAGTAGAGCAGGAGTCCCACAGCAAAGCAGGTCAGCAGTAGCAGTGCACATAGCCACTTCCTCATAGTGATGGTGAAAAATAACCTGATAGATGTTCCATCACGCTCACTTCAGTCACAGATGATCAAGTGGTCGCTGAGGAAGAATCCTCCATTCAAGATCACACAATCCAACAATAGGATGAGTAGCTTTTCAAGCAAAAGACGACTGCACTCACAACACTCTTCCGTCTGTCGTCATGACAGAGCCACCTTTCACACAACACAATTTGCCTCTTTGAAATCCTTTGAAGAAACAAAAGTAACCAGAAAGAAAGTCCAGATATTTGTGTACAAATGCAGGAAGTCAAAGTAAAAAGTCAGAGAAATACTCAAGTAAAGTACAGATACTTGGAAAATGGACTTAAGTACAGTGACAAAGTATTTGTTCTTTGTTACTTGCACCTGGGTGTGTGTGTGTGTGTGTGTGTGTGTGTGTGTGTGTGTGTGTGTGTGTGCCAGTGAGAACCGGTATTGTTGGAATTTGGCCATCGTCTACATAAAATGAGGAATGAGGAGCAGCAGAAGCAGGAAGAGAAGTCAGAGTTGTTTTGTGTCAGGCTCCATTTTGAGGTGACGCAGCAGCAGCAGGTGAGTCGTCACTGAGTGAAGAACTCATGAAATGTGATGTGAGTGGACACCAGCAGTCGTGTGTCTGCTTGATCCCACTGGGAACTCAGTGTTTCTTCCTGTTCTCTCTGTCTGAAGTGGAACTCACTGGGTTCTCAGCTCACTGTCACACTTGATGTTTCACCTCAGACTGACTCCAGGACTCAAGATGAGTCTTCCAGTGGAGGAAGAGGAGGACAGAGCAAAGTCTCCAGGGTCCAGTGGGGTGTCTCTGAAGAGTGACTGGTCCATGGATGAACCTATAGACTTCAGTAATGAACCTGGAGCTTCAGGAACACAGTAAGGAACCAGGCTACCTGTATTATATTATGAATACACAGACAGCAGTAATGTGATTTATTGTGCTATCAATTCAAAACCTCCTGTTGAAACTGTTGATCATTTAGAGAACCTTTAATTTGACCAAAAGGCTGAAACAAACTGTGTAAAGTACTTTTTGCATCAGGCCGGGTGGAAGAGAGAGAGAGAAGTGAGCAGCCAGAGCTTTTAAAAGCTCCCTGAGCTCAGGTGCAGCAACTTCCCTGACAACCCAATTCATGCCCACTGCTACCTGCAAGGGAGAAGACAAGACAGGCAGGGCAGAGAGAGGGTCGTCAGTCACAACGTATATCCTTTTAAGGGAATACCAGTGGCTGTCCCAGAGACCATGGAGGTGGTTTAGAGAACATGCATGAGAACTGTTAAACACATCATACAAGGTAGAGGGCGTTGGGAGGAACCTCTGCCTTTAAGTTGACATTCTTGCTTCCTCTGGCTAGAAGTCACCCATTCACAGATGGCATAATGAACTGCATGTTCATCCTGTTTTTGTATACAATGGCTGATGACGTATTGACCAAGAAGCTTCAGATACGACACTTTGACATGGTCACATTCATCATGTTGCACATGAGACTGAACTTTATGCAGTGGCAGGAATGTTTGATGCTCTGTCAACTCCACTGAGATGAATTTCAATCCAAAGTTCAGTGCAATGTGACTCCACTGTCTCTGTCTGCTGAGAAACAAAGGGCCAGTTCCACAGAGCCACTGCTCAACCAGAGCCCACCAGGTGTCAACCACACCAGATAGAAAATATACATTTGATAGATGAATATGTCATCTAATAATATATTAGATGATGTGACAAGACCAGCCTAGAAAACAGCTACAAATCCATGACGGGCGCAACGTGGTGGCTAAAAAAGGCAGGCGTCATTAACGGCTGCGCTCCATTCTTTGTGGCTCAAATTCTTTGATTGTGAAGCTGCATGAAGGGATTGAATTTAGAAAAGACAGCAAAAGACAAGAAGTCATTTGTGAAGAGCCCACTAGGAGGCCAGCAGGCTGTCAGTTAGTGTTGATGGAGACAATGATTCCATCCAACTAATGATGGTGTCAGAGAAACAGCTGACAAGTGATGGACACCAACAACTGATCCAATCAGTCAAAGCCAAAGTGTCTCCACAGGAAGACAGAGGGGAGTCATGGTGGTGAGGAGCAGCAGCAGCAGCAGCAGCAGCAGCAGCAGCAGCAGTCATCCTCTGCTGTGTCTCAGGGTGGAGGAGGACTTCAAACTACCAACCACCCTGTCAGGACGTCTCACAGTAAGAGTGTCCACCTGCACATCATCTCACTGTCACTGCAGAGGGACTATAGACTGACTGCAAACACAGTCGCTCATGGAGCTTTATTGACACAATTAGAATGTTGAATTAAAATGACAATTCTGGCCTCATGGCAACATTGTTGTTTCTTCTCCAACCTTCTCTCTGCTCCAGAGGCTGATGGTCTGCAGGAGCTTCTACAACAGCAGAAGATCAGTCTGGAGAGGAGATGTTGAACGTGTGACTGAAGGTGAAGAAGCAGGAAGTCAAACCCTCCTCAACAGCATCTGCACTGAGCACCACATCACTGAGGGACTGAGTGAGGAGGTCAACAGACAGCATGAGGTCAGGCAGCTGGAGACCAAGAAGAGCCTCCACGACCGTCCAATCAGGTGCAGCCAGATCTTTGAAGCCTCACCTGAGCAGCAGGGACTCAGAGTCAGAGTGGTTCTGACCAACGGCGTCGCTGGGGTTGGAAAAACCTTCTCAGTGCAGAAGTTCACTCTGGACTGGGCCCAGGGCCTGGAGAACCAGGACCTTCATCTGGTGCTTCCTCTCTCATTCAGGGAGCTCAACTTGGTCAAAGAGCAGCACTACAGTCTTCTGGAGCTGCTCCATGTTTTCTATCCAACGTTAGAGAAGCTCACAGCAGAGCAGCTGCATGTCTGCAAACTTCTCTTCATCTTGGACGGCCTGGATGAAAGCAGACTGGCTCTGGACTTTGAGGACAACCAGGTGGTGACTGACGTCACTCAGAAGAAGTCAGTCAGCGTCCTGCTAACAAACCTGATCAGAGGAGATCTGCTTCCCTCGGCTCTGCTGTGGATAACTTCCAGACCTGCAGCAGCCAATCAGATCCCTCCGTCATGTGTGGACAGGCTGACAGAAGTACGAGGCTTCACCGATGACCAGAAGGAGGAGTATTTCAGGAGGAGGTTCAGAGATAGAGGAGATGTGTCCAGCAGGATCATCTCCCACATCAAGGCCTCCAGGAGCCTCCACATCATGTGTCAGATCCCGGTCTTCTGCTGGATCACTGCCACAGTTCTGGAGAGCATGTTGAGCTCAGAGCAGAGAGGAGAGCTGCCCAAGACCCTGACTGACATGTACTCACACTTCCTGCTGGTCCAGACCCAGAGCAAGCAGCACAAGTATGGAGGAGGTCCACAGGAGCTGACGGAGGCTGACAGGGAGCTTCTTCTGAAGCTGGGCCAGCTGGCATTTGAACATCTGGAGAGTGGAAAGATCATGTTCTACAGTGAAGACCTGGAGAAGTGTGGTCTCAGTGTGACTGACGCCTCTGTGTACTCAGGAGTTTGTACAGAGATCTTCAGAAGAGAGAGTGTGATCTTCCACAAAACCGTCTACTGCTTCGTTCATCTGAGCGTCCAGGAGTTTCTGGCTGCAGTCTACTGCTTCCACTGTCACACCAACACAAAGGCTGTGAGGAGCTTCTTGACAACTTTAAAATCAGATCCTTTATTACCTGTAGTTTTTAACATCAACCCAGAGATAAAAGGATTTGATCTCCCTCATCAATCCCTGGATGAGTTCCTGAGGAGGATGATGGAGGAATCCCTCAAGAGTCCAAACGGTCACCTGGACTTGTTTGTTCGCTTTCTCCATGGACTCAGTCTGGAATCCAACCAGAGACTCTTAGGAGGCCTGCTGGGTCTCACTGACAACCATCCAGGAACCTTACAGAAGGTCATCAACAACCTGAAGGAGATGAACACTGGTGATGTTTCTCCTGACAGAAGCATCAACATCTTCCACTGTCTGCTGGAGGTGAAGGATCAGTCAGTGCATCAGGAGGTCCAAGAGTTCCTGCAGTCAGAGAACAGATCAAAGAAGGAACTCTCAGCCATCCAGTGTTCAGCTCTGGCCTACATGCTGCAGATGTCAGAGGAGGTTCTGGAGGAGTTGGACCTCAGCAAGTACAAGACAACCATGGAGGGAAGATTGAGACTGATTCCAGCTGTGAGGAACTGCAGGAAGGCTGTGATAGGTTTAGAAAGGTACGTAAACACTGTGTGTGTGTGTGTGTGTGTGTGTGTGTGTGTGTGTGTGTGTGTGTGTAAACTCTATGTGCTGTCATTCTTGGCCAGGTCTCTCTTGTAAAAGAGATCTTGGATCTCAAAGGGACAAACCTGGTTAAATAGTTGTAATAATAATTCAACTACAGAAAAGAGTTGTCAGAATAATCAATAAAGTTCCCTAAAGCACAAATCAATGATTGATAGAGTCAAAGATCTTCCAATTGATAGATATAGTGGACTTGAAAACATTAGAAATACTATTTCCAGGAAAGAATGAAAATCTTGCGCTCAGTATTCTAAGTTTTTTAAAGTGAGAGAAAATCAATCCATGTTCAGAGGGTTGAGTGTCTTTGAATGATGGAAGGTGAGAAGCATTGTTAAATATAGATGTCTTTCTTTTTTGGGAGTTCCATTTTGGAATGGGATCAGTGACCATTTGAAAATGTGTGCTTCTTTGTTGAGTTGAAAAAATCTTGAAGGGCAAAATACTTGATGATGATGAGGATAAATGATTGAATTGTGAGTCAATGATGAAGAATAATGTCAAGCATATTTTGTTGAGTTGCGTTTCTCTTTTTTTCCTTTTTGATTTTGTCTGACTAATTATTCCAGCTAATCTTATGGACTGTATAGGAGAGGCAAGAATCAGCTTGGGCTTCAGCCTGCTGCTGTTTCCTTCACACAGTTGTTATGTTTTTCTTGTTGTGAGTCTTTAGAATGTGCACATTTGTTTTGGAAGCTTCTTTTTCATTGTTGTCAGTTGATTGCACAAGATTGATTGAATTTACACTGTCAACCAAATTCAACTATTCCATCATTCATGATGAAGATGATGAAGATGATGGTGGTGATGGTGGTGATGGTGGTGATGGTGATGATGGTGATGGTGGTGATGGTGAAGATGATGGTGGTGATAGAGATGGTGATGATAATGATGGTGA
>CM020511.1:22937197-22982531 GCA_009823395.1 Thamnaconus septentrionalis
GCTGCTCTCAGCTCTGAAGTCCAACCCCTTCCACCTCAGACACCTGGACCTGAATTCGAACCAGCTGCAGGATTCATCAGTGGAAGAGCTGAGTGGTTTTCTGCAGAGTCCAGACTGTAAACTGGAGACTCTGAGGTCAGTTCACCCTCTTCACTCTACAACTTGTATCACTCTTGTTATTGTCGTCATGATTTTCACTTGACTGCTGTTGGAAATTCAATTTGCAGTCACTGGTTTGTGTTTGAAATGAGTGAAACTGGGTTTAAAGGTACAGTGTGTAAAGTCCTGCCATCTAGTGGTCAGATTTCAGATTGCAGTGCTTACTTACTGGCCCTCCCTCTCCCCTTCTTGCCAGTGAACTACGGTGGCCTTCCAGCATCATAAAGGATGTGGTTGACAGCAAAGGTGTCTAGTTCTCTGTATAATGATAAAGTTCCATCAATACAAATATTACAACCATCTATTAGCATCACAATCAGTCATAGTCACAGCAGACAGTCCAGTGCTAGCATGATTTTCAGCTAGCGCTAGCATTAGCCACCTGTATGAGCACTTAGATACTGTAGATAGATCCAGCTGGACTCAGCAGAAGGTCAAGGGTCAATGCAGGCTCTATCATCTCAGTCAGTTCAGTATTGATGAGCAAGATGCAGAAAAGATTCCACTGCATTTCAGTCACTTAATAACCATTTGTTCTCAGCATTTGCTTTATTAGAGGATTCCAGCCTCCAACCATCAATATCAAACTGTCTCTCAAACTGATCTTCCCAACCAGCCGCCTACAAACATGGCGGTGCAAGATGGCCACGACCTTTGACCTTCTGTCTGTTTCTAGAAAGAAGCGTTCTAACGGCAGGGAAACCAGAGGACTTTTATTTTCTACTAATCAAAGACTTCAAACTATATTGATGGTTGTATATGAAGCTTTCAGCAATAAATCTGGACTGATTTTACACACTGAACCTTTGAGGCAAAATCAATCAATGAATTCCAACATTGTGAACAGCGGATCAGTGGTCACATGACTAAACAGGTTGTTATAAAACATTTTATTGTGGTGATTGACCACAATAAAATATTAATTATTGTGGTCTATTAATAATAATGATAATAGACATTAATATTTTTTTTAATTTAAGATTAATGATTAAAACTCCGCTCACAACATAATTTTTTCTGTATTCAGGTTGGAGATCTGCAGTTTCACAGAGCTCAGCTGTGATTGGCTGCTCTCAGCTCTGAAGTCCAACCCCTCCCACCTCAGACACCTGGACCTGAGATACAACAACCAGCTGAAGGCTTCATCAGTGAAGCCACTGATGGATCTTGTCCACAGCAGAGACTATCAACTGCAGAGTATGAGGTCAGTACTGGTTTGGAACCAGTGGATGATGGTTCCAGCACCAAAGCCAGTTGATCCCACAGCAGAGGTCCAGTGTTCCCAGTCACAGTGTGAGAGGAGGATGGTGACGTCCAGCTGCTCCTCATTCATCCAACATCTGCTGCCAAACTGCTTCTTCTCTCAGTTCACCACTCAATTATTGATCAGTTCATCTTCATCAGGCCTCAGTATCAGTCCAACACTCCATGGTCACATGACCTTCATATGTTCCACACTTGACATGTGACTGAGAGTCTGCTTCTTCTCACCAGTCACTCCATCATCTCCATCAACAGTCAACGTCTCTGTGATGATGCCTTCAAGGACCCTGAGTCCTGACTCCTGCTGTCTCTTCTTCTCTCTGCAGGTGGAGGTGGGAGGATTGAGAGAGTGAAGAGGAGAGCTCCATCTAGTGGTGGCTGACAGAACTACAACACGTGGAGCTAAGCTGGCACAACCATTGACCCCAGTGGAGCCTGGTGGCTGGCGGACTGCTTCTCCCTACAAGCTGCTGTGGTTACTGGGAGAGACGTCCCAGAAGCCACTGGTGGAGCTGAATCCTCAGTGGAAGAAGCAGGACTTGGAGCAGCTGCTCAGTGAAGGCAGCAGCAACACAACCACTGCTTCTGCTCTCTTCATCCACGGCTGGAACATCTCAGCATGAAGGTTCCACACATCAACAACACACTGGTCTGCTCTCACTTCAGAGTTCTCCATCCAACTCCACCTGCTTTCTCATGTCAAGCACAAAGATGGATTTGTCAAAGTCTGACAGCATTGTGAAGGTTGTGTAGTTGATATCACACCTTTATTTTAGGGTGAAAATATTGTTATTGTTTATTTCTGGCTTATGATCATAAATCAATCAATCAGATAAAAGATGTTGTTTTGTGATTGGAACTCCAATGATGATTGAATTATGAAGGAGACAAAAGAAGTTTCCCTCCAAATAATTCATGGTTTTGATTCTTGCCAGATGTTTGTGTTCAGAAGGACGTCAATGAATCAGAAGGAAACCAGATCATTTGTTTTGCTCTTCTCCCTCTCTGCTGTTTTCTAGCAAGACTTTGTTTCATTTGTCAAAACACTCATTCAAATTTTTCTCCCACTTTTATAAAATTGTCTGTTTGCTTCTCATATCCTGCTAGCCAATCAGAGAGCGTTACGTCATCAACCTAATTCTCTTCCTAGCAAAATGTTTTCACTCATTCTTTCTTTGTTTTTAAGACTGAGCTCAAACATTATATTTCAATGAGTCAATATTCTGAAAATAAAAAGCATCACAACCACTGACCTGTGTGACCTTGACCTCAACTGACCTTTCATCCCTGCCTGTACATTTTCTTCTGTTCATGTTTTTGTTGTGTTAAAATTGGATCCTATTCTTTATGCTTATTGTGTATCACAGAAAATAAATGACATGAGAGGGAGGACATGAAGATATTGGGACATTAGGGCTGTGTCTCAATTCAGCGTCTGCATCCTTGGAAGGCTGCATTTGAAGGCCAGTTGCGTCATAGCACTGCGCAAGGCCGGAGGACGCTCCAAATGCACCCATGGAATGCGCCCTACTGTTAGCCGATTCCAAGGCTACACCGCTACTATCCTTCACCTCCTTCTGTATCCCAGGATGCTTTGCGTGCTGCTGCAAAGCATCCTGGTATCCTGGGAAGTCAGCTGAAATTAGCGCCATCTACTGGCAAAGACACAACGTATAAATTTAAGTATTGAAATTTCACATCAAATATTCAGTTTTTAACGCAGGGTTTTTACTTATTTGAACATCCAACGCCATCGTTAGATGGCGAACCAATGGTTGGCTTGATGCTATGAAAACGTCACTTCCGGGGTTGGCCAGCAGGAGGGAACGGCGGTGATGCAACCAGGAAATACGCAGAAGGCTAGACCGTCCCGTGTGGTTACCGAGGAGGCGGGGTTTGGGTTCGTCCTTCTTGGCCGGGTCCTTCAGAGAACACTTCCTACTGACGGAGGACACTCCCTTCGAAGGATGCAGACCCTGAATTGAGACACAGCCTAGGATCTGTGGTCAGGTAGCACCTGACAGACGCCTCTCGGCTGCCCCCTAGTGTCCAACTGGAGCTCCTGCAGCTACCAGCAGCAGCTCTTGAGCCTGTAGCTGTTTTCACTCGGAGCACGGTGGCGCCCCCTAATGTGAAGGACACAAGCAGAAGATCTAGGGGGCGCCACTGTAAATAGACTTGCATGGATGCTCCTCCACATGCTTCAGTTGACAGAAGTCAGGCCCACTTATTTTCAGTTGACACTCTTTAGGCCTGTCATGATAACAAATTTTGCTGGACGATAATTGTGCTACAAATTATTGCTGATAAACGATATTATTGACACCATTTTTTAAAAATCATATATAATGATAATATATGACATAATAATGCAAGTACACCATGTCAAAAGCAATAAACTTTCATTTCTGAAGATTAAGAGGTTGCAAATAAGATGAACGAACATAAAAGACAACAAAAAAACAATAAAAACACCCAAATGATCAGAATCAGGTGTCCTAATCACTTGGCCTGGCCACATGTGTATAAAATCAAGCACCTAGGCATGCACACTGTTTTGACAAACATTTGTGAAAGAATGTGTCGCTCTCAGGAGCGCAGTGAATTCCAGCATGGAACTGTCATAGGATGCCACCTGTGCAACAAATCCAGTCGTGAAATTTCCTCGCTCCTAAATATTCCACAGTCAACTGTCAGCTTCATTATAAGAGAATGGAAGAGTTTGGGAACAACAGCAACTCAGCCATGAAGTGGTAGGCCACGTAAACTGATGGACAGGGGTCAGCGGATGCTCAGGCGCATAGTGCAAAGAGGTCGCCAACTTTCTGCACAGTGAATTGCTGCAGAGCTCCAAACTTCATGTGGCCTCCAGATTAACCCAAGTACAGTACGCAGAGACCTTCATGGAATGGGTTTCCATGGCAGAGCAGCTGCATCCAAGCCATACATCACCAAGTGCAATGCGAAGCGCCGGATGCAGTGGTGTAAAGCACGACGCCACTGGACTATAGAGCAGTGGAGACGCATTCTCTGGAGTGATGAATCACGCTTTTCCATCTGGCAATCTGATGGACGAGTCTGGGTTTGGAGGTTGCCAGGAGAACGGTACATTTCGGACCGCATTGTGCCAAGTGTGAAATTTGGTGGAGGAGGAATTATGGTGTGGGGTTGCTATTCAGGAGTTGGGCTTGGCCCCTTAGTTCCAGTGAAAGGAACTTTGAATGCTTCAGAATGCCAAAACATTTTGGACAATTCCATGCTCCCGACCTTGTGGGAACAGTTTGGAGCGGGCCCCTTCCTCTTCCAACATGACTGTGCACCAGTGCACAAAGCAAGGTCCATAAAGACATGGATGACAGAGTCTGGTGTGGATGAACTTGACTGGCCTGCACAGAGTCCTGACCTGAACCCGATAGAACACCTTTGGGATGAATTAGAGCGGAGGCTGAGAGCCAGGCCTTCTCGACCAACATCAGTGTGTGACCTCACCAATGCGCTTTTGGAATAATGGTCAAATATTCCCATAAACACACTCTTCAACCTTGTGGACAGCCTTCCCAGAAGAGTTGAAGCTGTAATAGCTGCAAAAGGTGGACCGACATCATATTGAACCCTATGGGTTAGGAATGGGATGGCACTTAAGTTCATATGTGAGTCAGGGCAGGTGAGCAAATACGTTTGGTAATATAGTGTGTATATATATATATATACATGTATATATATATATATATATATATATATATATATATATATATATATATATATATATATATATATATGTATATATATACATATACATATATATATATATATATGTATTAAAAGTAAAATCTGACGCTTCCCATTTGTCTGAACATTGCAGTTGTGCAACGTGGTAGTTTGTACACACTTAAAGAGAGAGAGAGATTGTCCAGATATACAGTATATATATGAATGTATCTTCTTGTCCTCCTTCCTGAGTGATTGTTATCACGTCCATCTGAAAAACAATTCCTCTAAATATTCCTCCCATCCGCAGCTCCCTCCTCCCTCTGTGCGATCCTATCAGGAAGAATTTATTAATGTTTTTTTCCCGTCCACTCGGTTTGCCAACGCAACGGTGTTGCTGCAGCGTTAGCGGTGCATTGCTGGAGCTCATCTGAACCCTCCCACACCCCCTCCTGGTGTCAGGTTGCATTGCTTCCAACTTATCCCCTTGCTATGTTAGCAGAAAAAATTTAAATATCTCCTTTTGAAAAATTAAAATATTGGCAAACTATCTAGTTGGAAAGCAATTGCTATGCAAGTCTATGCATTTTCCTTCTCGGCCCGGTCAAGTTAAGACTGATATTTTAAGATTTTTAGAGGTGAAAACAAATTTTCAAATCATTCACTTACAGTTCAGCAGTTTTACATTTTTAAATTCAAAAGTATTCAATTCCTCCTTGTGGCTGTGAATGAAAACATTTCAGAAAAAAAACAAAATATTCAATCTTCAAAAATCTAAATGAACCCATTTTGCCCCACTGCTCTGCGTCTGGCTTTGATTCTGCTGCCTCTGCTGGCTGTTTTTAGGCACTTCAGGTTTCAAGGCTGAATTTGTGTCCTCAGATTTTTGTTACTCGAGAAATAAAAACTTGATGAAGTGGAAATTAATTCAAAATAATTCATCTAAATGAACTGTGAATTAATTGATGGATTATGGTGGTGAAACTCCGCCCACTCAGCTTCAGCCTGAAAAAAAGTAGCTATTTATTTAAAGCACTCGACCTCCACTAATCCTGTCCCTCTGATTTCACATTCATGGCAGATTGAGGTTTTAACGGCCGCGGTCGAAGTCCAGCTCCTCCTCCAAGATGCTCTCAGATCCAATTTAGATAAAGGAAGGGGGCGGGGTTAAGCCCCAGCTGCGGCTGAGTGCAGACAATTCTGACCGTCTCACCCAGAGTTGATCAGCCTGGATTTTTATTTCCTCTTCCTGCAGAAGATAACCGTCAATTATTTAATTTATCGTCTCTCAACTCGGATTCGACTAGTTTCTCATTTCTCTCCACTTTGCCGATGGAGTGTGAACATCCGCCTGAACCTGCGTTTCCTTCCGTCGACTCCGCAGCACGTCCCAATCGGCTACCTCATTAGCGCAGACGGGAGGGTTTCGATTAGCTAATGAGGGAGCCGGATGAGGTTAAGGACGGCTAATCGGCGCCGCGGGCTAATCGCAATTAGCCGAGCGGCTAATTAGTGCCGGGGGGAAAGCGGAGAGCGTGACACCGGTTCACCGTGACTGGACATGAGACCAGGGTACACGGATATTCATGTTTTACATTTTGATTGCTCTAGCGTATTGCAGGTATTTTTAATTTTTGTTTAAATTAAAAATGAATTTTTAAAAAAATGATAATTGTCAGGGAAAAGAATTACATGTCGAACATGAAGAAAACTGTTTTACCAAAATTAGAAAATGTCCAGTCTAAGTGTTCAACAGGATCCAAATTTACTAAAAAAAAATGCCTTTTTTTTTTTTTTTTATCAGTCATCATTAATGTTATCACTCATTCTTTACCTGACATTTTGAAAACATTCAAGACAATTTCGTTCATATTGTATTGAATCATCAATATGGTCATTGATTCAAAAGTTGATCATTCATTTGTTGTGATCTATATTGTTGTGCAATATAGACTGATGGCATATTTCACAACTTATTGACTCACTATTGTCACATTGAGCGCAGCAACCAGAATCAAAAGAGAAAATTCTCTCACAATATTTACATCCATTCATCTGATTGTTGACAAACGGATCAACAGTCAGAAGGTTGATCAGATGGATGAGTTGTTGAAAGGTCAAAGGTCAGGGTGGAAAGGTCCAGAGTGGAAACAGACCTCAGCTGTGTTTCCACAGTAATAAAGTTGTCATGTGGACTAATGACACATTATTAATCTGTGGGATGAATGGGCTGCAGAGGAAGAGAAACAACGTGGCACAAACATCCAGCAGCCGTGGAGACAAACATCAGGTGGACAACAGTCACCAGGAGCACAAACAGGAAGTGGCGTCCAGGCCCCGCCCACCCTGTGATTGACAGCCGGAGACACTGGGCAACAAACGTGAAGACAGAAGAAGAATCAAAGGTGAAAATTCAGCTCAGAGTCTCTCTGACGACTTCAGTCACACTTTCATCAACTCAGCTGAAGAACCTGGACCAACACCAAATCCAACATGTAGCGGCTGAGTGAAGGAGGTCTGGACTCTGTGGAGGAGCTCCATGGTTCCAGAGACTCTGTAGAAGGACAGAAGACCTGCTGTGTGGTCCAGGTACACTCCCACTCTGGAGGACCGAGGACCTGAGACATCAGTCCAGATGTTGTTGTGAAAAAACACATATTCACCTGAGGAACAAAATAAACTCCAGGATTTGTCATTTCTGACCTTCCTGCTCTGCTGATGTTCCTGTAGGCCACTGCTACCTCAACCCACCCTCTCCACTCCACCTCCCAGTAACATCGTCCAGTCAGACCTTCTCTACTCAGGACCTGCTCCCAGGCAGTGAATCTGTCTGGATGATCACAATAAGACTGAACTTCCTCCATGCCTGTCACTTTTCTGTTCTCCTCAGATAATAACAGACGTTTGTTCACTGTGTTTGGATCCAGAGTGATTTGAGGTGAACATCTGAGGAAGTCCTCTCTGCTCCTGGGTTCTGGTACCTTCAGTAGAACATGAAAGTTGCTCACTGTCCATGAGATGTTTGTCTGAGCCTCCTTCAGAACTTGCTGTATTTCATCGCTGTCCTTCACTGCTTTATCAGCAAAGCCGTCGATGGACTCCACCTCCTTCTTAAGCACCTTCAGGTCTTCCTCTGTGTGCTGGATCTTCTTCTGGATCTTCTGCCTTGTCTCCCCAACTCTCTCTGCCTCTCAGTCCTCCCTGCAGCTGCTGACACAATGTGGTGACCTTGATGTTCATCTACACAGCATAAATCACAGATGATCTGCCGATCAGTGCGGCAGAATATCTTCATCACCTCATCGTGACGAGGGCAGATGTTCTCCTGGAGCTGCTGGCTGGGTTCCACCAGCTTGTGTCTCTGTAGGGGAGCAGCAATCACGATGAGGCTGGAGGTGAGAGTCACAGTAGGAGGCCCGACAGACCAGACAGGACTTGAGGGCCTTCAGTTTCCTCCTAGTGCAGACATCACAGGCCACATCTCCAGCTCCAGCATAGCAGTGATCAGCAGGAGCATCTTGGAGTCCAGTCTTCTCCAGGGTCTCCACTAGAGCTGCCAACATGGTGCTCTTCTCCAGGACAGGCCTCGGTGTGAAAGTTCTCCAACACTGAGGGCAGTCTACCCCAGTGGTGTTTGAGACAGTTCCTGCAGTAGCTGTGTCCACAGGAAGTGGTCACTGGATCCTTGAGAAGATCCAGACAGAGGGAAAAAGAGAAGGTTTCTGGGTCCAGCTGAGCTGCTGCCTGAGCCATTTCAACCTCTGAGAGCCACTGACTGACTGACTGACTGGGTTCCAACTTCCTCAGAAGTAGTCTATGCCTATCTATGTATAAGATTTCGGGAGCCATATATATATATATATATATATATATATATATATATATATATATATATATTTCAGGCTTTTAAGAGAGGAAAGTTTCACTTAGAAGCAAGAAACACTTTGACAGACAGAAACTATGCCTGTTTTTGGCTTGCGGTGTTTCCGTCTGTCACACTCCGTGCGGACACGAGTGCAAACTCTTTCTGGATCTGCCGCTGTTTGAATGAGGCATATTTGCATAGAAGGGGGTGTCCTTTTGCGTGTAATGACTCATTTAAATACACTCAAATGAGTCTGGCACAGTCCTGCTGCTACCTGCGCCTCGGCGCATTTTCCACCGATTTTCACGTTTGCGTCCCCTCTGTGGATCGGAATCATTTTTGGCGCCATTTACACAGATTTTCTGGCGCAAAAGCCGTGTCACACCGTGGTGAGGTCTTGTCTTGGGTTTTAGTCTCGTCATTTCCTGTTTTATTTTGACAGCTTAACTCAGCTTCCTCTCATTTCAGATCACGCCCCCCTCCTCATGTTCCACCTGTGCGTCTGACCCAATTACCCATTGTTTCCACCTGTGCCTTGTTACCCTGTGTGTTTAAATAGTCTGCGTTCCCCTTGTCTTCTGCCAGAGTATCTTCGTCTGTCACGTCTAGCCCTGTACCCGCTCACAAGCCACAGCCCAAGATTATACAGTAAACCAGTTGGTCCTCGATGTCGAGTAATTTTTTTGTTAACACTAATTTTTGTTATTGGCTATTAGATATTGCCCAGTGATTTATGTTCAGTAGTGATGGGTAGATGAGGCGTCATGAAGCGTTTCTACTAGTAATGGTTAGGTGAAGCCTCATGAGGCATTGAACCACTTGAGCCAACTGGTTCGAGAATGGGTTCATTTCTCAAAGCTTCATGTGCACACAAAACCACCTACTGGCCAAATGTACAATCACAGGCAAGCTGTGTCTGAACCACATGTGTGATGCATTTTTTGTCTGTTATGTCTGTTGGGAATGACTATGAATTGCAAAAAATGTATGACCAAATAATTTCTGTACATAAATTATAATATGTGTATCATACATTTTTCGAATGTATTCTGTTTGTGCAAATTTTCTGAAAATGGTAATATAATATGGCAGGTTGTGCAATTTTTTTCTGAAAAGGGCATGGGTGTAATTAGGCAGATGACAGTGAAAGTGCTTGTGGAACTTGGGAAAGGGCATAGATCAGGGGTGCTCACACTTTTTCAACATGTAAGCTACTTTTAAAATGACCAAGTCAAAAAGATCCACCTACTATAAAATAGGAAAACATATTAATTCCAAAATATATTTGTAGTCCAGTGATAAAGAAAGACGATTAAATGGGTCAACATGTTCCCATGTGTATGTATGCTTATCATTGCACAGAAAACTCATGGTTTAAAATTGTTAAGGTTATATCTGCCTATGTTTTATTTTATCAGTAAAAGTGTGTTTACGTTAAGATGTTTTGCTGTTTATTTTTGTGTTTTCCAGCGCATAGGTTAGGGATTGTGTGTGGGTGTGGGTGTGTGGAACGCAGACGTTTTGCTAGCAGCATCTCCCAGGATCTGCGGTGCGTGCGCACTATAAAGCGTATTTTCCGAGCGAGGCGTCTTGATCAGTTTACGCCAGGATTGCAAGCTCACGTGACAACCCCGGTAGTTGGAGTGTATTTAAAGAAAACAACAGCAAATTTTTTTTTCCTGTCCCTGTCTGGTCTCATACAAAATGCAGGTATCTAAAGTATACATTGATGTTGTTCATTATAGTTTCAGATTTAAAATGAAATCTGCTTTATGTCTACTTTATTTGATCTGAACAGTGCCGAAGCCGATGCATCACATTTACGTTTCACTGTAAAACACAGCACATATAAAAACAAAATCCAGCACATCGTACATTATGACCAAAATCAACCAGATCCACCGTGTTTTCTAATAATTGAGTTCCTGCCTGAACGATTCTACCTGCTGCAATTGACAAGGATCTCTCTCTCTCTCTCTCTCTCTCTCCATGCGATCGACCCAAACTACCTTCGCAATTGACCAGTAGATCGCGATTGACGTAATGGGCACCCCTGACCTAGATGCTTGTGTAACTTGGACATTGATGTACAGGACAGGAGGCTCCATCCTATCACCTATCCTCTCCTCACTCTCTCCCTAAACTCTCCAAACTATCTCCAAACTAAACGCTATCCAAAATCTAGTAATCCAAACTCTCTCCAAATCTCCACTGACTGCAACTCTCCTACAATAACCCCCATTTTGAATGGAGCCTTATGGGTCTATATAAACCGTTAAACCTTGCGGCAAAATCTGAACCACTTCCCGAGGCAATCGCGTGGTACGGCCGGGCATCGAGGCTTCGGACGTTATCATTTTTGGCTCCTCCCCTAAATGAAGCAAGCCTTGATACGCGCTTCGCGGAAACGCCCCCATCATTACTCGACACATGCTTCCAAGCCTCGGCACGTCTCGTGACATCACTAGTTTCTACACATTGCCAAACTGTATTGATACTGTGTCACTGAATACTGACACGTGCTGGACCTTAAAAATCCCGACAGGCAATCTACAGACTCAACTGACACTGATTTGATGACCTAGTATATACACAGGGCTGGATTAAGAATTCAGAGGCCCCTGGGCCAGACTCTTGGAGAGGCCCCCCAACACACGCGCATGCACACACACAGACACAGCTGTTCTCCGGAAGCTGAAGTACAGAGCTGGTACCACACACACATACACACTTATACATGCATCAACGCATCAAATGGCTTATG
Source organism: Thamnaconus septentrionalis (assembly GCA_009823395.1). NCBI lineage: Eukaryota > Metazoa > Chordata > Actinopteri > Tetraodontiformes > Monacanthidae > Thamnaconus > Thamnaconus septentrionalis. Next base: position 22,948,957 of record CM020511.1, read on the forward strand.
GTGCAAAAGTGTGGCCTTATATGTTGGAAACTCGTGTATGTCTACAGGATTCACACTGACTGGCGACATCTTATTTTAATATTTTTAGATAAATTCATCACAAGACTCTCGGGACGTGATGGTGCTTTTCACCTTTATACCGGTAGATACATGTGCGTTCATGCGGTGTCGAAATAATTGGAAAAATGACTTTCCGACTGGGTTATATTTGATGGCTGATCTGATCTGTTTCCTCTGCTACCTGGTGTCTCACACCTGATTTATTTGTTTGGAAAATTGAAGAAAATGCTAGTATTCATGTTTTCCCACATTACAACTTTAGAGCACATGAACGCAACAAAGTTGGAAGAACGCCTTGCCAAGAATAACTCGGATTTCTGACACCACATGAACGCAGCATACGTGACAAAAAAGAAAGCTGCCCAGATGGCCCGGTTCATGATCGGGGCTTGTATATACAATAGTATAATTTAAGTCATTGTATTTTATATTGTATTATTTCATATCTTCATTTAAATTTAAAATATCTTGGATATTTTTAGATACGGTCAATAAATAATGTGAACATGTATCATAACGTGAAAATCTAAGTGAACGTGTTGTGAATGATGATGCTTGTGGAATGGGATTTTTTTATTTTTTTACAAATTTTTATTCAAAAAAATATGTTTTTCCAACGTTTTGAAATTGAGTCTGTTACGCTTTTTTGATACAACTTCTCCAGCTGTAGAAAACACCCGCTCACATGGCACAGATGAGGCTGGAGTGCAGAGAAATTGTAAGGAAAGCTGGTAGAGGTTTGGATAGATTGTCTTTTGGTTGTCCCAGTATCTCAGAGGATCCTGGGCCCTCTGCCAGGTATCTCTGCACCTTCTGGATGGCATCAGCTGTGGCACTTTTGGTCTGCCTGCCCACTTCGAAGTCGAAATGTTGCCAAAGGTTTTCCAAACAACAACAAACAAATAATGCTGAATAACATGCCTGAAGTGGGTGCAGACAGCTCATTTGTGCGTCCCATTGCAGACGCACATTCTGACCGCAGTCTACTGATGGCCTCATTGCGCTTGGAGGAACTGAGGAACCCGAGTGATTTAAATCTGGGGTCTAGAAGTGTTGCTAGGGTCAACACACTTAATGACTCCAGATTGGAAGCAGTGTCTGACTCGACGCTTCAGGTGTTCATGAAGGTGTATGGCTGCCTGTGTGTGCAAGCAAACATACGGCCCATTGCTCCAGAATGTCTCTGTCGAAACAGATGAAGCGATGCAGAGCAGTGTTGCCAACTTGACGACTTTCTCCCCCAAAAAAGTCGCTACTAGCGACAAATCTTGCCATTTTTCCTTGTGTTAATTACGTTGCGATCAAGTGCAAATTGTCAATTATGCAAATTAGACAATGAGGTCATTTGGCGACTTTCAGGACAGCCAATAGCGACTTTCCTTACTGAAGAGTTGGCAACACTGATGCAGAGTGCAGAGTGCTCAAAGAACACGAACGAAGTAAAACAAAGAAAACTGGAAGTTGTTATTTTTACGTTATTATTACCATACCATGATTTTACCGGTCCGGCCCGCTTGGGAATAGATTTTCCTCTATGTGGCCCGTCAACCAAAATGAGTTTGACACCCCTGCTCTAGTGCATGATAGACTATCTTCATCATCGGGATGACCTTTGACCCCGACACTCGCCTCTCTTCAGACAACTCCACTGTAGCTTGATGGAAAGGAGCAAGCACAAGCAGTGTTTCTCCTATGATGGTATACTCATCAGCTGTAAGTGGAGTCAAATCTGTTTTTAGAGAGGCCAGAGATACCCACACTGGTTCCTTCTCATCATGTAGCCTTGACAGCATTTCATATGTGCTGTTCCAGCGTGTTGGCACCTCATTGATATGTTTCAGGGTTGGTCGTCCCATCGGTTGCTGCACTTGAGCAAGCTTCTCCTTGGCTATAGTGCTTGATCTGAAGTATGTGACAATGTGCCTAGCTTTGTGTCTGATGGATGGAAGTGTGGGGATCTGATCACATGATTTTCTAACTAATAAATTGAGACTATGTGCAATGCAAATCGAGTGCCTAATTTGGAGCTGTCTAGTGGATGCAATCATATTTGGTGCTGTGTCAGTCACAAGACACTTTACTTTATTGGTTATAGCCCAGTCCTCCATCATGCCCCTTTTGACTTGGGCCAAATTGTCGGCGGTGTGACTTTGTGGATGTGACTTTGTGGAAAGTATTGCACTCCCAACACAGATGTACACAACTGCAAATTCTCATTAATGTAGTGACGGGTAAGAGCCAAGTAAGCCTCCATGTTCACAGATGTCCACATGACAGCTGTTATACTCACTGCCACAGGCTTGCTGTACTTCCATTTTCACTCGTTCCCGTTCCTCCTCATACTTTTTGGCCACCATTTGTTTGATGGTCTGAAAAATACACCAAGTCAAACCAAAAGCAAATCAATATATTTAAATTAAAGATGAAATAAACTGGATATATCAACTACTACTTCAGATAATTTCCACACAAACCTTTCTGGTTGGCAAAACATATGAGGGCTCAAGGACCTGAACCAGTTCCCTGGACCCTTCACTCTCAACAATGCTGAGGGGCTGGCAGTCCTTCAGGATGAAATTCAGCAGAGCTTCATCCAGCATCTGCTTCGTGGAAGCTTGATGGTTATGTGGTGAATTCTTCAGGTGGCTTCGAGGGATGTAGATGTTGAAGGAGTCTTCGCTGACACTGACTTGGTTGTATAAAAACTGGTTTATTGCAAAGAAGTCAGAAATCAAACAGGCACCTAGGAAGCCTGGGGGATCTCTTTGGCTTGATGTGAGCAACTCCCAAGGATTCTTTGTTCACATCTCCTCTTATACAACCCTGTAACCTGAGATGAAGATTCATGGAGTGGGGGAGAATCTATACATTTCTTAGCCGTACCCCCAAGTGTCTACCAGCGCCGGAATGTGGCGACGATGGTGAATAACAGGAAGCCCACTAGTCCAGACCCCTTTGCCGAGGCACCATATGGAATCAATAACTGCCTTATATGGAGAGGTTCACCCGGTCTCTCTTGGTTCAAATGAGTTCACGGACATAACTTCAAGCAAGTTCCTATACATAGGTTCATGCACATAAGTTCAGATACTACATATTTCCCCCCTTCGAGACTTCACAACGTCTCGAAACAATGATGAGAATACCCACGCATGATACATGGATAGAAAAGGATATAAGTGTAAAACACAAAGTACAAACTTAATAAGGTAGTGGTTACATCAAACATAATAGTTATTATGGGCAACACTTTAAGATTGTAGAGAGTGAAAAACCTATCAGACAGCCGTCTTTCAGATAAAACCATCAAAATCCTTCTAGATAGGAAAATTCTCTCACGGCCCCTCTGTCCTAGGCGACCACCCTATGGCCCTCCAAATCAATTCCAAAAGAAAACCGCATACAGGGAAAAGTTCGGCAAACATACATGAGAAACTCAAAAATAAAATCAAAAACATCCAGGGCTTGGCTGGTCATCCCATCGGACCTACACCATGGATCTTTCCCTGCCTAACACCCCTTTCCCTGTTCTCCAAAACAAAGAAAAAGTTGAGTTCCCATAGCATCTGCCTACTGATAAAATCCCCAAATGGCTTTATTATCAAGAAAAACATCAATTTTGTGTTGCAATTCAGAGTAAACATTAATCATACATAGTGGTTAATACACAGTAGATTTGTTGAGTTCTGTTGTTCACAGTCCCCTGATGCAGGATCTTCAGGTGTTTTGTGTCCTCATTCAGGGTTCTCCAGTGTTTTCCCAGCTCATTTGTGTCTCTGAGTCCATTCTGAACATAGTTGACACCCCCACGTAGGTATCCCAGCTATTGTCCTGAAACAGAGAGAATATCTGCCAGTATCTTTTGTATACAGAACATCACACATGTAATTCCATTGCAAGAGATGCAGCAAACATCAAGCATGAAACCTGAGTATAGATGTCCCTATTTCCCCCCTTGGGCATACGCCCACAAGGAAGCAACTAGAAACACAAATTCCCCAATCATATAAAAAGAAAAGACTAACCTAAGAATACACTTGCAACTATCACAAATATTTATCTACTATCGTGGTGACAACCTCCACCTCCTCAACGGCTTTGAGGAGCGGCATCTGAACCCCATCGCCAGGCATGCGTACACCAATCCAACGGAGTATCATCGCCTTCGCACACGTCAACGACAGCGTGCAAACACAAAACAATATTCCCAGTGACACAATGACCGTGCTAAAGACCTGTAGCAGCATCGCTCCTACAGGACCAAACCTATCTTGAAGCCACGCAGTTGCAGATGTCCCCGCGTTTCCGAGGGACCAAATGCATCCCTTATCTTCTTCAACGCCTTCAATCACATTCGTCACGTTGTCTGCATTGTCGGGAATTAAAGTGTAGCAAGCATCACCTGTTAGGTTCAACGTCACGCACAAACCTCCTTGTTTAGCTAAAATGTAATCAAGGGCCATATCATGCTTCAACAAGGTGAGTCTGTGACTCCTCTGAGCGTTTGATAGATGTTCGAAGCCCTTTATGGTTTCATTCGCAAATCCTTGTAACGTATATGTTATATTATCAATATGTTCTGCTAAAAATACAACTCCATACCATGGAAATAAACCAAGGCCCCATTTTTCTCCTAAGGATATTTTCCAATGATATGATTCGAGATTGTGAAATTGTGCCAAGTCTCTCTTGTGTCTGGATCCTGGAGCAGCCGCAGAGCTGCTGTTATCAGAAACAGAGCCTATCTGAAGCGCAAAAACTTCAGAAGGGAGTTTCAATGTAGTCATGTAGCAAAATCCAACCCAATCATGAGGCAAGAACAAGTAAGCTGCGTCCCCACATATCCACCAGATGTCTCTGAAAGTACCAATAGTCACATCTGCGGGTAAACGATCATGCACGACCATTATGGATATGCTCGGTGTATTATTTCCCTTAAAAGTTACTGGATACAGCTTTCCTGAATTAGACCGACCTGGATTAGTCACCGTCATGAGATATTGTCTGCAATCTGACACTCCTAAGAATACACCCATACCAGCATAAGTATCATTTGCACAAAAACATGTAGGAACTCTTTCCGTTTTCACTTCGATAGGAACTCCTGTTAACAGATCATCATAATGATCCAATAGATTAATGTATGGCAGCTCTCTGTAAGGATCGCAAACACCGGTGTTCAGGTCCATCGACACACTTCTCGATCTTAGGTCTACGCCCCTCTGGAGATGAAAGAACAAAGAAAATTGACATTTGTATGACAATGGTTCTGCTACGGCCTCTAAAATCGAAGGCCAGGTACTTGGTGAAGGCACTCTTACGATGCATGGGCCTTTCACTGAGGCCTGTGATCTCACTGCATGAGTCAACTGTTGGAACCATAAATTTTTTAGCTGCAAATAGATCTGAAATCTCCAGGACAGATGAATCAAATCCATACGCCTTCCATCTGTAATCACGTCTCGCCTTGGCACACGAAGTTTTGGCCATCGTTTGTAGCCCTCTTGAAGTCATACCAACCGGTTTGATGTATTGGGCCGCATCGGAGGAATCACTGAACTCCCCCTCTAACCCATAATCTCTAACGGGCAAATGTCTCCCAGTTGCAACAAGAATTGGTTCTGGTTCCGGCACCACTACAGTCACAATGGTGGTTCTAAGAACTGGATCATTCACAACCGAAGAATCTGAAGTGGTTTTCCCTTGGTTGTCATGGAAAACACAAAAATAAGAACCTTGATCCTCCAGTTGTACTGTACGTATGAGTATACTACAATCACCCTCAATTTTCCCTCGTCTGTGATCATTAATCAACACAAATCTATCACCTCGTGTATAATTGGAAAAATCGAGACGCTTTCCATTTGGAGTAACCCAACGCAAGTTAGGTGAACCAGAGACAACTGCACCCAAAGTGCAATCACAGGGAAGTACAGCTTTCTCCCCTACTGTCGCTTCTATGGTATGTCTTGTGATTATTTCAACTTGTATACTGGATTCCACATCAGCCGTTTCTAGTGGCAGGTCTTGAATTTCAGTATGAGGATCGGGAGGATTCCCCCCTTTCCTTACTGCTGAGCCCCGTAAGGCCACTTCAGGGCGAATCTGGAGCTTAGTAGTCATCGGCAACGTCTGGGATGTCTTAGAAGTGGACTGTGTTGTAACAACTGTAGCCGTCGCAGTCGTCGGTTGAGTCACTCTGTCACCTTTTGCAGTCAGAGTCGTTTCTGCCCGTCGTGTTGTCATAGTAGTAGTAATAGCTTGTGAAGTAACATGGGTACTTGAAGGTGTTGTCAGCAGTCGTAGATTGCTGAGTCGTGATTTGAGAAGTTATGGTCTGTGGAGTTATTGAAGGTAGAGTTGTAGTCTGTCGTACAACATTACCAACTATCGCACCCTGGAGTAAGGGATCAAGTTCCCGTCGGGTAACTGCACTCGTGGGTTGTACAGTAGACACCGGCTTCTGAACGACATCCTTCACCGTTCGCACCGTTTCAGGGACGTCACCACTCGTTGGAATCAGAGTCACAACAGTGGTTCTAAGAGGCACCATCCTCCAACTATTTCTCCTATTGTCATTGACAGGCCGATAAGTAGTTAACGTGCATGTGAATGTACCTCAACCTGTTTCTTGAACATCAGAGACCTGTAGGCTGCAATCACCATCAGCCTCAGACCCCTTAACATCATCAACGAAAATATATTTGCCTTCTCTTGGCTGTCCGATTATGAGAATGGATTGTCAATTCGGATCCACCCACTGAACAGAGTTTTGTCCAGACACCGCACGATCTGTTGTGCAGTCGCAGGGAAGTACAGCCTTACATTATGCCTGGTAACGCCTAGGTGGCGCTCTTTGTCTGATAGGTCTGGGGCTGCTCGCTTGGACAGGCCTTGCCCCTCTATTCCTGCTTCTCTCTCTAGCTCTAGGTGAATCTTGTCAAAGGAGATTCGGTCCTGGTGCGTCTGAGGCACTTTGGAAGTCGACACCGTCGACCTCCCTTCGCGGGTAGGCAGAGGAGATGTCACCTGTATCAGCAGGAGGACCCACGACATCCTCATGCAGGTCTTCCAGCTGATCGAGACTCTCAGGATCCGTCTGTCCATCCGGTTCCTCCGTTCTGGTACCCGGCTCACTGGAGCCTTCCGCATCTTGATACCACGCACAAAGCCTGTCATCTTGTGCCTTAACACAGTGTGACAGGTGATACCACGTTGGTGATCCTTTCACCTGCACTGCAGTTCCAGTGGAACAAACTACTTCGAAAGGACCTTGACGCCGCTCGTCGTACCACTTTCTCCTGAACACTTTTACAAATACCTTATCTCCCGGTTGCACTGTGTTCCTCCTCTGATCGTCAAGCCTCTGTTGCACCTCTTCCTGTTTTTGCCTGTCAGAAACATATGCGGATATTCTTTTATGAAGAATAGCCATATGATTGACATACGCACGCATTTCATCTTCCAAAATGGCTAGACTCGGACCTTTGCCTCCTGTGCGCCATCCGGAGGTTGGCATTCGTCTGCCCATCGCTAATTCATGTGGAGTCAAATGTAGGTCTCTCAACTCGCTTGAGCGACACACCATTAATGCTAAAGGAAGAGCTGCTACCCAGTTCAAACCTGTATGTTGGCAGATCTTTACAATCCGATTTTTCAAAATGCCATTCATTTTCTCACAAATACCTTGACTTTGTGGATGGTAGACTGCTCCAAGACGCTGTTTTATCCCTAGTTTCTGCAGAATCAATTTCACTGTTTTATCTACAAACTCTTTTCCGTTATCTGAAGCTATGCGATCTGGTAGACCCCATCTACTAATGACCTCACAGCACAAAAACTTTGCAACTGATTGAGCATCCTTTCGTTTGGTTGGACACGCCTCAGGCCATCGTGAAAATCTATCAACGACCACCAACATGTATCTTTTCCCTTCAATCGGTTTAATCATGTCCATAAAATCAATAACTAGTTCGCGCATTGGACCAGTAGGTGTTGGAATGTAACCTGGTGGTACTGTTACCCCTCGACGAACATTGTTCTTCAGGCAAATTGTGCATCTTCCAATGACGTAATCAATTTGCTCAAGTAAATAAGGAGCCCAGAACCCATATTCTTTGGTAATCTTTCTCCTAACCTCCCCCTAGCAACATGGGCCAACCCATGTGCTTCCTGAATCAATAAGCCTAGGATGTCTGGCGGGGCCACAATCAACCCCTCATGATTTCTCCACAGGCCAGTCGAATTTTGTACTGCTCCACGGTCACACCAAAGTTGTTTGTCAACAGCAGGTGCATCATTTTGCATCGTAACAACATCCTCAAGTGTAATCTGATTCTCCAAGTCCATTTCGTGAATGACCAGGAGAACCTTGCCAGGTTTGTCGGCACCAGTCACCTGCTTCGCTGCGTCATCCGCTGCTTGATTTCCGCGCGAAACCCTTGATGCGTCCATTCTATGAGCTGCACACTTAGCAATAGCTATCTCTCGTGGTTTCATCAGTGCATGTAATAATTTCAATTTTTGAGCATCATGTTGGATCGGAGAGCCATCAGTTTTCTTAAAACCTCTACTTTTCCACACAGCGCCAAAAAGATGACAAACATTATGTGCATATGCGGAATCCGTGTAGATCGTCACTCTCTTGCCGTCTGCTAACAGGCAGGCTTCAGTTAACCCCACTAGTTCAGCAAGTTGAGCTGACGCTAGTTGTGGAATTGTCTCAGCTTTTTCGACTACAAAATCCAACCCTTCAGCTCTGACTATTGCATAGCCAGCACTTAAGGTCTCACCTATCCGATAACACGAACCGTCCGTCCAATACTCAACGTCTGCATCACGTAAGGGCAAAGCTCGCAGATCTGATCTCAGTTTTGAATATCATTCTGACTCTTGAACACAGTCATGAGGTTCACCATCTTCCGGAGTTGGCAAGTTTTCAGCTGGGTTAATCGTACTGCATCTAATCAAAGTAACATCCGGCTGTTCCACAAGCCTATGATAATCTCTAAGTCTGGACATAGTCAATGTGTATTTACCATAGTTCAAAAGGATTCTCAAACTGTGATGGCAGAGAATAGTAATTGGATAACCCATGGTAACCGATGAAGCTTTTTCATACATCAAGTAGACACCCACCAATGCTCTGTAGCATAGGGAAAGTCCCATCTCAACGTCCGAAAACGCAGTGGAGTAATATGCAACAGGCTGAGGATTAGTCCCCGTCCCTGTTGGCTGACAGAGTACCGCACATGCAAACTTCCCACCAGTAGATGTGGAAGCATATAGAAGGAAGTTTTTAGAATAATCTGGTAACGCCAGCGCAGGAGCCTCCTGCAGGCGCTGTTTAATGGTCTCAAATGCTAAAAGACCATCCTGTGTCCAAGTTAAATTGCCATGCAGTTGTGCATTGCCAGTATCTTTAATCATCGCTCTCAAGGGTCCTGTCAAACTTGTATAGTCTTCAATCCACGCTGAAGAGTAACCTGCAATACCAAGGAAGGTATTCATCTCCCGAACAGTTCTGGGCTTTGGAGCTTTGCGAATAGCCTCCAAATGACTCCCAGAAATTTCTCTACGACCTCTCGAGATCTTCTGGCCTAAATAAATCACTTCCTCCTCACAATATTGTAGCTTCTTTTGAGAAGCTTTATGTCCTTTTTCTTCCAGCAACTGTAACAATCTAATTGAGTCCCGGTGACATGTGTCTTTGTCAGGCGAACAAAGGATGATGTCATCCATGTATTGAACAACGGTGCTGCTCACCAATTGGTCAACCCCAACCAGATCTTCTTTCAAGATTTTGTTGAAAATGTGAGGACTATGTTTGAACCCCTGTGGGAGCCTCAAATATTCATAAAACTTACCCTTGAATGTAAAGCCAAACAACCCTTGGCTCTCGACACTCAGGGGAACACTGAAAAAGGCTCCACACAGGTCAATGACCGTAAAATGGGAAGCTTCAGGTGGAATCTGAGCAAGCAGAGTATGTGGATCCGGTACCTCAGCTGGAAAATCAACAACCACCTCATTTACTGCTCTCAAATCGTGTGCTAAACGATAAGTCTCATCAGGCTTTCTTACAGGCAACAATGGCGTATTGCACAGCGGGTTTTCAACTATTTTCAAGACACCAGCCTTTACTAAACCTTCAATTTGTGGTTCAATTCCTTGAACTGCTTCCTCCTTTAACGGGTATTGGTTTTTCCAGGGAAGAGAAACACCTGGACGAAGGTTAACTGTCACTGGTGCAGCTGATTTGACAAAGCCTATATCAGTACTGTGTTGGGCCCACAAAGATTTTGGAACTTGACACAACATTTCTTCTTTTAAATGGTTATTTCCAGACTGAACATTGCAAATGGATTCATGTGACATTTGCACAGTTTGTGGCTGTCCCTGACCACAAGCTGCAATTGTGATTTTGAGGAATTGTTTGTCTTTGCTCCTCCAAACATCTTGACACTCTTCCAAAGGCAGAAATATTACTTTGTCGGCCTCAACCATCATTGGACCAATATCTTTTGGACGAAAACCATCTATTACCTTCAAAGTTATGTGTGGAACACTTCCCGTAATCTCAAATTCACTATTAAGATAATCGCTATCATCCACTCTCATAGCTGCTCCTTGCGGTCCCAGAATTATATAGGATGAACTAAGTGAGACCTGCTTAGGTTGAGCAGCTAACCACCTCTCAAGTCTCTCAATATTTAAGTGTACAATGGAGAGGACATTCAGGTTTTCTGGCATCAGGCATGTATGTTTCAATAAAGTGGTTCCATGTCTTAACCGGTTCCAACAAAGTTGGGCTAAAATTCCCAATCCAGAATACTACAGGCGCACTAGATTCAGTAGTTACGAACAACTGCCGAAATTCCTTTGGCCCATCTACTTGACAACCACTAGGCGTACAATGTATGGTACAATTCAGTTTACACAACGCATCTCTTCCCAACAGAGCAATAGGGGTATTTTCTGACACTAATATAGGTATCACAATCTTTTGACCTTTATAGCGGAGCTTGATTGGTTTGGTGAGAGGAATCAGCTGTTTCATACCCTCAAACCCGATTGTCCGAACTAACTGACCAGACATGGGGAGATGTATAGCGTCTTCAGGTCGGATACAGGTGAAAGCGGCTCTGCAATCGGCCATCACTTCAAGTGATCGCCCATTTACATCCACCAAAATCATTGGATCCTGATCTGACCCCGACATTACCAGCTGACACCTCCCACTCGAGTTTTCTGGGCATCTCTTTAAAAGCCAGACACGGGTCCCCGGTAGGGGTTCACCGGTCCTCGGGACTGACGTGCCCGTCCTCTGGAATAATTTTGGAATCTTCCTCTGGAAGCTCCTACATATGGTTCTCGACAGTTACGTGCAAAATGTCCAAGTTGTCCACACCTGTAACACACATCAGAGGGTTGGCAGGGGCCGGAATCAAAGTTCCTTTTTGCTGCCCTTCCAAAATATCCTCTGACTTGTCCTCCTCTCATTTGTGGCTGATTATAAACATGCTGGACTCTAGGTTGAACAGGCGCTGCAGCCAGAAACTGTTGTGGTTGAACCTGAGTTTGATTGAATTGCCTCGGTGGCATCGGATCAGGTTGACTTGTCATGACCACTGCTTGTTTTTTGTCCTTGCGTTTATTATCACCTAACTGTAACTGATTGAGTTTTCTGAGAGTCTCTTGATCTTGATTTCTCTGGTCTAACTCCTTCTTGCGAAAGAGTTCAACTTGATGCGCAATGTGATCAATATATACGCTTTTAGCCATGCTTCCGAGACCAACCACCTCTGCTAGTTTACTGCGTACTGACAGTGGCAGCCCCTGTTGAATTTTAGTTTGCACAATAGATTGTTCCATTTGATTAGCATCTTGATCATTACCTGTAACATTTCTCCAAGCTTGAAGAGCTCTCGGCACATAAGCTCTCGGATTTTCTTGATCTCCCAACGGCTCCATAAGAATGTTGTCAGGGTGTACGTTTGTTGGGAATGCATCACGCAACGCTCCCCAAAACTGAACTCTATGCGCAGCAAATAATTCAGCATCATTTACCGCTGTAGCGATGAAGGGAAGCATTCTAGCCTTCTGCAAAAGTTCCTCCATAGCAGGAACACCAGTGAGATTAGCTAAGAGTCGCTTGATATCACCCACTGCAGGCTGTGTCCCTACCATGAGTTCCTCTAGTTTTGGAATCCAGGGATGTGCCCCATCTTGGAGAATCGGTAACTTCTCTCATATGTCTGACATGTCTGAATTTTGCCAAGGTTTATATTCTAAGTTCTGTCCACGCACAACCACTGGGCATATTTTGGCAGGAGTTTCTACTTTCCTTGAGCGCAAGGCATAGCCTGATTGTTCCCTATGAAATGATTTCTCTATTGACTCTTAAGTCTTTCAATTGCCTTTCCAGTTTTCTCCAGACTTCTGGAGTTTTGGCCTCGCCAATGTCCGAACGACATTGTGCTATTTTCTTCTCAAGTGACTGGATGGACCTCTGTGTCTCATCAATGGGAGAGTCAGGATCTTCTTCACTACCCGAGTCTAAACTGTCATCAGAAGGCTCTTGACTTATTTTCTTTCTTCTCCGAAGTTTAGCTCCAAGCTTCTCCGCTGTAGCCAACATCTTTTTAATGGCAGGATCATAGCCACCAATGGCCTCTCCCGAGTCACTGTCACTACCATCATCCACCTCGAACTTCCTCATTAAACTATCTGGTTTTCCTACTGATGTAGTTTTGAATTTCGTGGCAGGATACATCTTCACAGTTTTGCTTTCCCTGTCTCCAGTACCTTGTCATTGTCATCTTTAATGCTATAATTACCTTTTTGTTAAATTACTGGAAGCTGTGGATAAATATCAGTGTATTCTGCTTCCTTATAAGGTGGGGGATTTACTACAGGAGCAGTATGTGAAAAAGGAGTTTTGATTTTCTCCAGTAATTTCGCTGTTATCCCTGTGGCTTTGGCCATTAACTCCATAGCCACCTTATCTTTCCCTTCAGCAGCAGCTCTCAACTTTTGTCCTTCATCTTCGAAGAGCTGCAACATTGCAAGTTCAATTTGTCTTTTTTCAGCTCGTGATTTACCTTTTTTTTCTCTTTTTTTTTTTTTTTACCTTTTTTCTCTTTGGCTTTGTGTGTAGTAATGAGCACACTCATAGTTTTGATTACCTCTGGATTAAGGGTACCTTCAACCGGCCAGGGCCTCTCAATATCTGGCCAACGCTTGTTCCACTTCTTAGAGGCTTCTGTTATACCTTTAGTAAGAGGGTTATTTTTCTGCACCACATCAATTGGCGTTATAGGCTTAGGAATCACCTCCGTCATTTTTGGTCTTTTGTTGTGCTTATTCTCGGTGAAAAGAAACTCGAAACCTTTCAGTTATGGGCTCTCAATCTAAAAGTGAATTTGGTTATGAAATTAAAAATGATCTCTTAATTTTCGAAAAACAAAGATAACAAAGATAGTTTAAGATAATATGCAAAAAGCCTATAAAAAACAATAGATCTAAGAATGTAGAAAATCAGAGTATACAAAAAGTTTTGAAAGGTGTAGAAATGTATTTTATGTACTTCTGAACTTGTTCAAAAGGAGGCCACAAGACGACGATATAAATACTAAATCAAAAATGATATGTATGTATATATATATATAAATACTAAATCAAAATGATATATATATATATATATATATATATATATATATATATATATATATATATATATATATATATATATAAATACTAAATCAAAATGATATGTATATATATATATATATATAAATACTAAATCAAAAATGATATGTATATATATATATATCACTGGCCTTAAATGCAAGACCTCTATGCCGTCACCAGCAGAGCAACTCATCCTCCTGTCTGCCTCCAAAGGATCCAGGTTCAGAGGAATCACAAATACAGAAAAGAAAAAGAGAAAAAAATAGATAATAAATTAACTGGTGAAGTTCTCTAAAGACCACACAAAGTTTATTTTTCTTTTTATTAATTACTAAATAATCATTATTTTATTTTATATAGCTAAATACAAACATTATCAAATTATAAACAGCAATCAACAAAACACCCAACCCAACTCCTTGGGTGCCAGGCACTTCAGCCACCAACTGATCACACAAAGCAAAATCACACAAAGCAAGATCACACAAAGTAAGACCACGCCCTAGTCCAGAACCCCAAATGCCCCAAAATAACCCATAACGAACTAAAACAAAAAGCACACAATTTGTATGAGACAAGAATCACCCACAAAATCACTGAAACCTGAAACAAACAAAAAGAAAATTCTTTATTTCAATACGTTTCTTTGTTCAGCCCCCCTTGCACACATGCACAGCCCAGGTGCCACTCTCACCATCCACATCCAGCACCACATGCATGCAAGAGCAAGTATATTTGACGCTCATGTGTGTGTTTTTGTGCAACAGAAAGTCACTGTTGAGGCTCCTCTTATCACCTCCACTGCAACAGAGACCTTCAAAATGTTACCTAAGCAAAGTCCTCATTTGGGCTCATAGATATTATCTTCAAATAAGACTAATGAACTATAAACGTCCTAGCTGGGGCTCATAATTTTAACCAGATATTGAAAGACATATGTCTCCCTGATCACTCAGAATTACTAAATCTGCAAAGTCCCCAGCAGGCTCATAATATTATCAATAATAAGGTAAAGCAGCTCAGCTCTTTTCCATACACCCCTCTCATTCAATTTCACTGGTCCCACTCGCGTGACTAAAAAATCACAGACCCACTCCGTCACACATAAAGAGCATCCACACAGACAAAACAAGAGCAAAGAGCCCAGCTACTCCCCTACACACTCACATACACTTCCCCCCAAAAAAAAACAAAGACCTCGGCCCCCAAAAAAAAAGAAAAAATCAAACACATTCACACAAACCTAAAAGGCATGCCCAGTTTCCGCCGCAAACAATACAGCATAAAAATGCAAACTAAATTTCTGCTACCCGAAGTGTGGATATCAGATCAAACGGCTTCAAACATAACTTGTCAGCATATGTCAGAGAGGTCATTTACAATCAGATATGTAACCCACAGTTCCAGCTGCCCTAAAGCAGCTGACCAGAATACCCCTAACGGACACTCAGGATTTCATGGCCACGTATGCTAAACGGCCTCCCAGAGGGCTTAGGTCAAATCCGCGACGGCCCGATCGAGCGAACGTCCCTGACGTCCCAATACGTGCACTCTACATAAACTTCCCAGGGAAACCACAATATTCCCCTGAGGTATCTAAACCTTCACACAACGGCAACTCCCTAGGAGACCTTAAAACAAAAAAAAAACAATTCACTCAACAGCGAACGTCCTAATGAACTTCAAATTTCAGAATAAAATTTAGACGAAGGGTCCCACAACATCAACACCAAATATACACCCACACACAAATGATCTTAATACGGTGTGGCAAGACAGCAGTCACCCAAAGGCCTCAGTGAACAAGCAAGCGTCCCTAAGATATGAGGAACAAAGCACCTCTTTACCTTTGTCGACAAGGAGCAGGAGCCAGCCCACGGAAGCAGATGGAGACAGCGTCAACAGCCACAGCCCGTCCGGAATCTCGTGACGCCAAAATTGCCTTGAACATCCTGTTTGTGACGCCAAAATTGTGGTGAATTCTTCAGGTGGCTTCGAGGGATGTAGATGTTGAAGGAGTCTTCGCTGACACTGACTTGGTTGTATAAAAACTGGTTTATTGCAAAGAAGTCAGAAATCAAACAGGCACCTAGGAAGCCTGGGGGTTCTCTTTGGCCTGATGTGAGCAACTCCCAAGGATTCTTTGTTCACATCTCCTCTTATACAACCCTGTAACCTGAGATGAAGATACATGGAGTGGGGGAGAATCTATACATTTCTTAGCCGTACCCCCAAGTGTATACCAGCGCAGAAGCAAGTTCCTATACATGGGTTCATACACATAAGTTCAGACACTACATTTAAAAATGAAGTAAAGAATAAATTAATAGGAATTCATTATCAATAAAGCAACTGTGAGTAAGTTGTAGAGTGGCTGTATACCTGAGTTTATCCTGGGTATATCTGGGACTTCATTCTCATGCCTGGCCCTATAATGTCTCAGCATTGAAGAAGTGCTTTTGTTTAAATAGGATAGTTCTGTCGAACAAATGCGACATTTAACCTGCAGAAAATAATATGAATAGTAAACTAAGAGTCACTTTGAAATGAATTTGAATTCAGATAGATCAAGTGGAAACTCTGAGAAGATAGAATGAAACAACAAGGATATTAAAACAAAAATACCTTATTTTCCGACATGAGATCAAAATGGTCCCACACGCTGGAAACCTTTCTCGTGGCTTGAGGCTGTGCCATAATTCTTGATGAATTTAACGATGATCAGATCAGATGAGATCAGAGATTCTTTTGGCCGATACATCCCATTGACAGATGCGCTTCCTTATAAACACAGTTTGGCGCGTCAGTGTCAATTCGAAACAGTTCCTGTATCGGTCACGTGACTTTCTTAAAGCGATACGCGCACCTACACGGGGTTTTGCTCTATGAGCTCGACGCATGCGCCGATGCATCGGTGTTGCCGGACCCATCACTAATGTTCAGAGTTCCCTCTCTTTTATAGAGTAGACTTTTGTTTTTAATTTAGCCTTTAGCCTTTTTCCTCCTTGCGAGTGATTTTGATTTTGTTAACGTCTTAAAACTAGATTTAGGTTTTTTTGATTATTTTGGAGGTTAGTCCCTTGGCCTCCACAGGAGTGATTTTCTGTTTTCAATTATTTATCCCCGATAACTCAGAGATAATGGCCTCTCAGATCCAGGATCTGGTCAGTTTTGTCCGGCAGCGGCCGAAACCTGCAACGCCGCCCTCGTCCCCAGACGCAGCCACCTCGAGGGGGGGAGCAGGTATCAAGTTGGCGCCTCCCGAGCGGTTCTCAGGAGAACTGGGTCAATGCAAAGCCTTCCTTGTTGACTGTTCTATTCACTTGAAGCATTCTCCACAAGCCTTCATCTCAGACCGTTCCAAGATTGCCTTCTTGGTCTCCCACTTATCCGGGAGAGCAAGGGCGTGGGCCACTGCGGAGTGGGATCGAGACTCTCCACTTTGCCGATCACTCCACGACTTCCAGGAGGCACTCAAAGAGGACCTTCGACCCTGTGACAACTAACCGAGAGAAAGCCAGGAAGCTGAGTGGACTGCGACAGGGTGGCAGTTCAGTCTGCGACTAAGCCATCCGATTCCGGACGTTGGATGCTGAGAGTGGATGGAACGAGGCTGCGTTCCAAGACCTCAAGGTTTGTTTCACCACTGCTCCTCTCGATGCCAGATCCACAACGACAATTTGTAGTTGATGTGGATGCATCTAAGGAGGGGATTGGTGCAGTCCTCTCCCAACGGTCAGATAAGGATGGCAAGACGCACCACTCTGCCTTGGACAACCTTCCTGTTGAGACGGTTGTCCAAGGCAGAGTGGATTGTTGGCAACCAGGAACTGTTTGCGGTCAAGGTGGCTATGAACGAGTGGAGGCACTGGCTGGAGGGGGCTAAACACCCATTCATCGTCTGGACAGATCATAAGAACTTGGAGTATATTCGCAAAACAAAGAGACTGAATTCTCGCTCTACCAGTTGGGCGCTGTTCTTTAACCGCTTCTCCTTTTCTCTTTCTTACAGGCCAGGGTCTCAGAATGTCAAGTCTGATGCCCTGTCTCGTCTCTATGACCCTGAGCCTTTGCCAAAGAGCCCGAACATATCCTTCTTTGACTTGGCAGATAGAAAATGAGGTTAAGCAAGCAAATGGAGAGGCTCTGCCACCTAGTGGATGCCCTGAGAATTGATTATTTGTCCCTGCCAACCTGCGCCGACAGGTGATTCATTAGGCCCACTCCTCGCTGCTTTCCTGTCATCAGGGAGTATGGCGAACAATGTTTGTCATCTCTCGGAGATTCTGGTGGCCATCAATGGAATCGGAGGTTCAGGAGTACGTTGAGACATTGAAACCTCTGCGTCTGAGTCCTGCCTCGAGTCCCAGCCTGACAAGCCGGGCAATCGCTTTGTGGATCTGGCCCTCAGAAACTTGGTTTCCCATGATTTCAGTCTACTAAAAGAAGATAATATAAAGATAATGGATAAGGGTTAGGGTATGGAAAAGTTCAACACTAGGGGGCGCCAAATGGAGGAAGTGATCTAAAATGTCAATCTGGACTTTGCTCACCTCAAACTCTCATAAATAGAAGAAGAAGAAACAGACCCTGAACCTTGACTATTCTGCTGAGACTCCAGCAGCTGAGGTGAGGTCATAAGATTTCATTCAACACACTCAATCAATTCCGATTGTGTGTGCCGATTTGTACGGCACACACACACACACTGAGGCTGAACTCTTGGCTGTCAGTTTGCCAGACAGACAAAGAGACTTTTTCAAGGTTTAGTGTTTTCCTTTGTGTTGTGTGTGTGTGTGTGTGTGTGTGTGTGTGTGTGTGCGTGTTCGAAGGAGGGATTTCGTAGGTGTGGCAACGTTGGGATTTGCAGAGGTTCAGCCGCAGTGCTAATACCTGCTGGCCATCTCAGTGGGCAGTCCTATCTCTGCAACGCAATCTGTGTCGTATTGATTGGAATTATTGATTTGATCAATATCAATCGGAATTCAGACAGGGTCACTTTGTCAAAATTAACAATTTTTTTACACAATCAAGATGTTAGATTTTTGGCGGTATGGTTCTGCTTGGGGTCCCCCCACCCTTTCTATGCGCTTGCGTGGAAAGCATGAGGTGTGAAGGGCAGCTTAGGGTTAGAGTTAGGGGTATGAACCTCGCGCGCTTTTCCTGGTGCGGACGTCGCAATCATGGAACGACCTCACATGTGTGTGTATGGGGTGGGAGAGTGTCACTTAGCGGTTAGCGAGTGCAAGGCCTGCACTCCCATTGACTTTGAATGGTGGGCGCATAAATTGCGCTAGCCAAGTGGGAATTTTCAACATTTTGCAAAAATGTTTTTATAAAAATTTGGCAAAAATAGGGCGGGATCCTATTAATTTTGGCACCTCAGTGACGCCTTTTTCAACAAAAATGCACCTTTTTTTTAACATTTTTGGGGCCTTTTCAAAGTTTTGCGTGCAGTACAGCAGCGCGGCCGCCAGGTGTCAGTGTTTCGGTTTTTCGGGCAAGGTTGCTTTTCTGGAATTGGACCTCCATGCACAACTTACCTCAAAGACATGCCCCAGAACAGTGCCTGACTGGGGGGCGGGGGGACAACTTGAGCGGTGACAGTGGTGGATCGGTAGCAATTATGGAATTTTTCATACATGCCCAAAACACCTCAGAGGGATGCGGGAGACAAGTGCCTGACTCTGGGTAACAGGATAAGGGGTGAGGGTGGATGAGTCGCTATTATGGAATTCAACCTCCAGGGGGGTGCTTAGCTCAGACCCATGCGGGAATAGGGTGCCTGACTCGGGGGAACGACTTGAGCGGTGGGGGGGTGGATGAGTCGTTCACCTCCAGAGGGTACTTAGCTCAGACGCATGCGGTGTGAGTGCCCTGACTGGCCAGCCGTGCAAAGGTAGGAAGAGGAGGAGGAGGCTGAGGAGGGCCCACCGACCGGTAGTCCCCAGTGGAGAGCAGGCTAGACTGACACGGCCACTTCCTGACATGATCTGCACTAATGTAGGCAGTGACTCACGGGGGAAAGGAAACGGCACGTGAACTCTCTCAATGGACATCAGCAATAACCTCTTGACATTTCTGTGTCCTCAGGGTCGAAGAAGAACACTGTGGTTTCCCCCGAGCTTCATGGGCCTGCTCAGGCTCCTTTTCCTGGAGGAAGTCCAGGCGAGGGTCATCACAAGGCAGAGAATCAGAGAGGTCGTTGATCAACACCCACAGTTCCTCCGAATGTGCAACATCATGGGGCTGTCCATTGACAACGTGCGACGCCGAGTTCAGATGGTGATCGACAACCATGTGGCATAAAGATGCGTGTTCAATAGTGTGTTCAAGTGTTCAATAAAGGCCAGCCATTGTGTGGAAAATCTCAAACACTCTGTGTTTTCTTGTGGATGAGTGAGTCGCTATTATGGAATTAAACCTTCAGGGGGTACCCACCTCAGACACGCGCGGGAGACAGTGGCTTGACACAGGGGAGCAACGGGTAGAGTGGGGGGTGGATGAGTCGCTATTATGGAATTAAACCTCCAGGGGGGGGTACCCACAGACACGCGTCATGGAAATCATGGATTTCCACTTGATGTGGTGGGCGGGTCTCAAAATCTCAGCCGAACAGGAAGCTTGTTGGGTTCGCTTGACAGGGATTGGCTGCCGTGTGATGAGGTCATCAGACCAGGACTATATATACATAGACGCGTCACAGAGGGCCATTGAGAGACGGAGAGAGAGGATGCAGAGACCGACAGAGGACATCTTGCCAGGGTACCTGCCGCCGGTAAGTTCCAGCAAGTCGACGTCGCCATTGCGGAAGTGACGACCATTGACCGTGTGTCTCACAATTTGCCCCCGCCCCTTTTGGTGGAGTCCGACGACGACACTGACCACCCCGGAGACCCCGCAGACGAGGGAGATGGAGCCCACATTGAGCTACGTTTCCAGATGCTGTTACAGGATGTCGCCAACGAGTCGTGGGTAAGTAGCATTTGTGGAAGTGGCTCGGTAGAATTCATGGTAGTGACCACCCACTCTCCCCAGGCTGAGAATGTCCGTGACGGAGGCACCAGCGATGCCCACTCTGACCAAGGCTATCGAGGGGACACCGAAGAGGCCCGTGGCAGCGCCGAGGCTCCCCAGCCCGACATCACGGAGCGGGGACGGATGCCAAGACCGCGTCCCTACCACTCCCAGTACCAGCCACGGCTCATTCCTGACGTCATTCGCTATCGGGTGCGGAGAGATTCACGGGGGGCAGGGCTAACGGTACCTCAACACTCTCGATGGACAATGGCAATAACCTCTCCTCTCACATTTTTCTGTGTCCTCCTCAGACGGGTCGACGACGGAAGCCCTTCTATCCGCATGACTTTATGGCCACGGTCAGGAATCTTTTCCTGAGTGACATCCGGGCGGGGGTCATCACAAAGAAGAAAATCATAGCGGTCCTGCGTCAACAGCCAGCGTTCGTCCAAAGATGCAGAGTCCTAAAATTGTCTGTCCAAGATGTGCGAGGCAGAATTCGCAGCCTGATCGCTAAACGTCAGGTGCGCTGACTGATTGATGCATGCAATTGGAAATAAAGGTGCTTCATTGTGTGCAAACATCAAAGACTCTGTGCTCTCTTTCACCTGGGGGCGGGGACGGGCGGCCGGGCGGCCGGGGGGGGAATAAGGTCGCTTTCTGGGAATTCGACCTCCAGGGGGGTACTTACCTCAGACACACGCGGGAGACAGGTGCTTGACACACGGGAGCAGGATAAGGGATAGGGGTGGGTAAGGTCGCTTTTCTGGAATTACTACTCCAGGGGGGTACCTACCTCAGACACACGCGGGACTCAGGTGCTTGACACACAGGAGCGACGGGGAGAGTGGCGGTGCTGGGTAAGCTCGATCATAGACCTCCAGGGGGGGGTACCTTCCTCCGGCACATGCCTCACACAGGTGTCTCTCAGAGGGCAAAGGACATTCCTCCGACATCCCTAAACATAACCAGGCTCTCCGTTAGAACCTGGTCACCCAAATTTAAGCACGGGACTAAAATATAGATATGCCGGCTTACAAAACGTTTGTGCCCCTGGTAATCCATTTTAAGTTGCAGTTACGGAATTCGACCTCCATGCTGCACGAACCTCAGAACCATGCGGGAGACACTTGATCGAATCTGGGGAGCAGAGGAAGGCGTCAGGGGTGGATGAGTAGAAATCATGGAATTCGACCTTGCGCTTTCATGGGCGGGTCTTAACATATTGGCTGAACCGGAAGGGTTAGGGTTAGGGTGACAGGGATTGGCTGTTGTGTGATGAGGTCATCTGACGTAGACCACATATATATATTGGCGTGGTTCCCACCCACCATGTCCATTACGCAGAGGGAAGATGAAGGAGTCACAGCTTGAGCATGACTACGCCGACCGAAAAAAAAAGAAGCGCAGGGTAAGTTCACTGGAGCCACCGGTAGATATACAGCAAGTCCTCGTCACCCATGTGCACGTCTCATATTTTGAATGTTGCTTTTGTTGCCTTATGGTTGAAGTGGGTCGACAGCGACAGCGACAGCGACGATGACACATTTCTGCTAGAACGTTTCCAAAAACTCACGCAGGACATCCCGCAGAGCGAGCCGGTAAGTAGAATTCCTGGAAGGCGACATAGGTTTGTTTGGGGGAAAAAAAAAGAAAAGTGACGTACCGTTTCCTTAGGCTAGCGATGCCCCCGACACTCCTAAGTCTGGGAAAATGAAGGAGAAGCGCAGTCCCCCGTCCACCAAAAGGATGAAGGAGACGAAGGGAAAGAGGGACAAAGAAAGTTGCAGAAAGGACAAGGACTCTGAGAAGAATGTGGCTGAGCTTGAGGAGAAAGAGCCACTCCCCGACTCAATCAAGACATATGTAAGTAGAAGAGACACATCATGCAAAATCTCTTCGTAGGCATAAAAAAACCTCTTCACATTCTCGTGTCTTCAGGGACGACGGAGAATGCTCAAATTTACGCCAGAGTTTCTTGCCATGCTCAAGATTCTCTTCCAAAAAGAGATCCAGAAAAAGGATATCAAGAAGAAGAGAATAGTAGCGGTCCTGGAGGAGAACCCAGCGTTTCACCAAGTGTGCCACAAGCTAAAATTATCTGTTGAAAACGTGCGCAACCGAATACGCATCATGATCAGAGACCATGAGGTAAAGTGATGCAAATTGTCAATAAAGCTTCATTGTGTGGAAATCTCAAAGACTTTGTGCTTTCTTCCACTCCGGGAAAATGTCGTTATTCGGGAATTCGACCTCAAGGGGGTTACGTACCTCGGCATCATGCGGGAGAAAGTTGCCTGAAAAGGGGAAAAGGCTAAGGGATAGGGGTGGATAGGTAGCAATTATGGAATTTTTCATCCATGCCCAAAACACCTCAGAGGGATGCGGGAGACAAGTGCCTGACTCTGGGTAACAGGATAAGGGGTGAGGGTGGATGAGTCGCTATTATGGAATTCAACCTCCAGGGGGTGCTTAGCTCAGACCCATGCGGGAATAGGGTGCCTGACTCGGGGGAACAACTTGAGCGGTGGGGGGGTGGATGAGTTGTTCACCTCCAGAGGGTACTTAGCTCAGACGCATGCGGGAAAGGAGTGCCTGACTCGGGGGGAACGACTTGAGGGGTGGGTGGGGTGGATGAGTGGTTCTTGTACAAGTTCACCTCCAGGGGGTACTTGGCTCAGACCCATGCGGGAATAGGGTGCCTCGCTGGGGGGAATGACTAGAGGAGCGACAGGGTGGGTGAGTGGTTCTGGTACAAGTTCACCTCCAGGGGGTACTTGGCTCAGACCCATGCGGGAATAGGGAGCCTGACTGGGGCAACGACTTGAGCGGTGACAGTGGTCGATCGGTAGCAGTTATGGAATTTTTCATCCATGCTGCAAATACCTCAGAATGATGCGGGAGACAAGTGCCCGACTCAGGGGAACAGGACAAGGGATAGGGGTGGATAGGTAGCAATTATGGAATTTCTCATCCATGCCAAAAAATACCTCAGAGGGATGCGGGAGAAAAGTGCTTGACTCTTGGTAACAGGACAAGGGACAGGGGTGGATAGGTAGCAATTATGGAATTTTCATCCATGCTGCAAATGCCTCGGAATGATGCGGTAGACAGGTGCCTGACAGGGGGGAGCAGGGTAAGCGGTGGGGGGTGGGTGAGTGGTTCTGGGAGAAGTTCACCTCCAGGGGGTACTTAGCGCAGACGCATGTGGAAAGAGGATACCTGGCAGGGGGCAAGGACTTGAGAGCTAGGGGGGTGGATGAGCTGTTTACATCCAGAGGGTGCTTAGCTCAGACGCATGCCGGGGACAAGCGCCTGACAAGGGGGGGACGACTTGCGCGGTGACAGGGGTGGATCGGTAGCAATTGTGGAATTTTTCATCCATGCCGGCAAATACCTCAGAATGATGCGGGAGGCAGGTACCCGACTCTGGGTAACCGGATAAAGGTTAGGGGTGGATAGGTAGCAATTATGGAATTTTTCATCCATGCTGCAAATACCTCAGAGGGATGCGGGAAACAGGTGCCTGACAGGGGGGAGCAAGGTAAGTGGTGGGGGGGGTGGATGAGGGGTAATGGTAGAAGTTCACCTCCAGAGGGTACTTAGCGAGACGCATGCGGGAAGAGGGGACCTGACAGGGGCAAGGACTTGAGAGCTGGGGGGTGGATGAGCTGTTTACATCCAGAGGGTGCTTAGCTCAGACGCATGCCGGGGACAAGCGCCTGACAGGGGGCAAGGACTTGAGAGCTGGGGGGGTGGATGAGCTGTTTACATCCAGAGGGTGCTTAGCTCAGACGCATGCAGGGGACAAGCGCCTGACAGGGGCAAGGACTTGAGAGCTGGGGGTGGATGAGCTGTTTACATCCAGAGGGTGCTTAGCTCAGACGCATGCCGGGGACAAGCGCCTGACAAGGGGGGGGACGACTTGCGCGGTGACAGGGGTGGATCGGTAGCAATTTTGGAATTTTTCATCCATGCCGGCAAATACCTCAGAATGATGCGGGAGGCAGGTACCCGACTCTGGGTAACCGGATAAAGGTTAGGGGTGGATAGGTAGCAATTATGGAATTTTTCATCCATGCCGGCAAATACCTCATAGGGATGCGGGAGGCAGGTACCCGACTCTGGGTAACCGGATAAAGGTTAGGGGTGGATAGGTAGCAATTATGGAATTTTTCATCCATGCCGGCAAATACCTCAGAGGGATGCGGGAGACAGGTGCCTGACAGGGGGGAGCAAGGTAAGTGGTGGGGGGGGGATGAGTGGTAATGGTAGAAGTTCACCTCCAGAGGGTACTTAGCTCAGACGCATGCGGGAAGAGGGGACCTGACAGGGGGGCAAGGACTTGAGAGCTGGGGGGGTGGATGAGCTGTTTACATCCAGAGGGTGCTTAGCTCAGACGCATGCGGGACCAGAGTGCTCAACTGGGGGGAACGACTGAAGGGGTGAGGGTGGGTGAGTCGTTATTGTGGAATTCGACTCTCAGTGTTTGTTCTGTGATTGTACTCAAGGATGAAACATTAGTGCTTAAATCTTTTTTTTATTAAGAACTCTTGTGAAAAAATAAACTCTGAACAACAGCAACAGCAACAACAAGAACAACAGCAACAGCAACAACAAGAACAACACCATAGAACACGAACAGAACAACACTGCAAACCAAGGAAAGTGTTTAAAATTAACTATATTGTTTGTCCCATGTCCGTTGTGTGATCGGACTCTGACAGCTGCAGGGAAGCCTGTGGGAGTATGGAGGGGGCGACGGCCACCTCCCCGTCCTCGACCACTATTTGGTCCACACTCCCAACTTCCTCCGGGCGCTCCGCTGGAACGTCTTCCTGAGTTCCCTCCATCTCCTCTGTTCCTTTCTTCTCCACGTCCTCCACGGACCCGACCTGGTGGTCCTTCTCCTCCACCTGGTCCTCCTCCTCCTCATCTTCATCCTCATCCTCATCGTCCACTTCCTCCTCCTCCTCCTCCTCCTCCTCCTCCTCATGGCTCTCCTCCTCCACCATCTTCTTCTTTGTCTCCAGCTTTTGCTGGCTGCCCTGGGGCTGTTCCTCCTCGTCCTCCACCTCCCTCTCCTCGGTCTCCGGTTCGACTGATTTTAAAAGAAATCAGTTAGCCATGCAAGAACAGGCAATGGATATAGCGGTATCATTGCACTTGCACTCTTAAACACTTACTTCGAACTCTGGAGGAGTCCACCAGGGACCGGAGGATCTCAAGGCGATTCCTCCGGCCCTCTTTGGGGGTCATCCCCTTGCCCACAACATAAAACTTTTCAGCCGTCCTGGGGTCGTGGCACATTGCCCTGTTGACCATTTCCCTGGCTTTGTTGTCCAGGGACCTGTAAGCCTGTAGGAGAGTAGGTGAACAGTTACAAGCATGCATGTGGAAAAAAAAGAAAAAGAAAAAGAAAGAAAAAAAGGCCTGTATGTCACAGGACATGCACGCTCGACGTTACTCACCCATGTGGAGATCGCCGTCCTGATGTCACAGAGGCTGGGGGCCCCTGGCAGACCGCAGGACCGCCAGGATCTGGTGAAATAAACGCCCAGCTTGTCCATCTGCTTGCCCGATCTGGTGAAAAAGAAGTTCTTCGGCTTTTTCCTGTAGCCAGGAAGGTATGGCCGGAGAGTTGAGAACTGTACAAGCCGGTCCATGGTGGTGTGTGGGATGGCCACGGTCGCAGGCCCAAAAGACTGTAGTGTTTTGTGGTGCTCGACCTGGGGGGGGTGGGGGGGCGGGTTGGGAGAGAGAAGCAGAGTAGTGGATAAGTAGCAATCGTGGAATTACAACCTCCATGCGGCAAGTACGTCAGCGACGTGCCCAGGAGAGATGCTTGGCTGCGGGGAAGCAAGGTAAGTAGTGGGGGGTGGTTTGGTAGTAATTACGGAATTACAACCTCCATGCGGCAAGTACGTCAGCGACGTGCCCAGGAGAGATGCTTGGCTGCGGGGAAGCAAGGTAAGTAGTGGGGGGTGGTTAAACTCACTTGAATGACAGTGGTCTCACGGTGATGCTCAGAGTCCACGACCTCCCTGAGCGTCATGCTGACAAACACCGTCTTTCGGTGGCCTGTTGAGGCCACCATCAGGCCCACCAACAGGCCCACGACCCTGGTCTTGCAGGCCATGTCTTTCGGGTCCTCGGCCAGGTCCCTGAGCGCCTGGTCCAGGGCCCTGTCCGCCTTGGCCATGAAGGCCAGAATGTCGTTCGCCGTCACCAGGTTGGCTGCGGAGAAGAAGACACAGTGATATCAGTTCAACTGAAGCAAATCGTTTGAACCTGTTTGCATTGAAACACACCTGTTTTCTGGCTCTTATAGGTCAGCCTCTGCAGGAGTACTTCTGGCGCTAGGCCCTTTCGCCAGGCCGCCAGCTTCCCCAGTACACAAATGATGGACTTTTCAGTCAACCTTACTTTGGGTAAGTTCGCCACCATCAGGTACTTTAGGAAGGCCTGAATGTCCAGTATGACATGAATTTGGCTGGTCGGTTTCAGGTGACTGCGGAGGTCAAAGAGGTACCTGACAGGCAGATAAGTACCGTATGTATCAATTTGAATGCGGTGACTAATCTTGAGGAGAAACGGCAGAGTTACGCACCGATTTAATGCAACCATGTCACCTACAAAGCGCAACGACAAGTTGACGTCACAAGTTCCTCCTGACATATGCAGGAGGAACTTGCGGACGTAGGCCTTCCTCTGCCTAATGTTCCTCTTTGACCGCTCTGTCTGGTCTGGCCCTACGAGGTGTGCCTCGAATGCCTCCATCAGGCTGTCTAAACAGAAACGGCACTAGCTCAAAATGAGAGCCATGTGTCCACAAAAGTCATTTTAAATGCCAGTGATGCTCACCTAAGTTGGGCTGGGGCATCTGGCTGGCGGCGGAGGACCTGCGGGCTTTGCCCAGGACGGCAGGGCTCCTGGTCGGGGAGGAGGAGGAGGAGGGCGGGGTGGAGGAGGAAGTGGAGGAGGAGGAGGAGTAGGAAGAGGAGGAGGAGGACCTCCTCCGCGTTGCCCGGGCAGACCTGCTGGAGAGCCAGGAGGACCTCGGTTTGGCCTTGGCCGGCCTCCTGGACGGGGACGGGGAGGGGGAGTGGCGGAGGACTTGCCCGTGGCCGGGGCAGCCTTCTTTGGCGGGGTGGCGGAGGTCTTCTCCGTGGCGGCAGCAGGCTTCGTGGACTGCGGGGACAGCTCCTTGCTGGCGGGAGGCCTCCTGGAGGGGTAGGGGGACCGCAACTTTCCAGCGGCAGGCCTCCTGGGGGGTGGGGGCCGCTTTTGAGGCGGAGGCGGAGGTCTCCCGGTCGGGGAGGGGACCTCCCGTTGCGGCAGCGGCGGCGGCAGGCTTCCTGGGGGTGTGGGGGCCCGCGTCTTTGAGGCGGAGGCGGGAGGTCTCCCGGTCGGGGAGGGGGACCTCCCCGTTGCGGCGGCGGCAGGCTTGCTGGGGGTGGTGGGGGGCCGCTTCTTTGAAGCGGAGGCGGGAGGCCTCCCGGTCGGGGAGGGGGGCCTCCCCGTTGCGGCGGCGGCAGCGGCAGGCTTCTTGGGGGGGCGCTTCTGTGGGGCGGGAGGTCTCCTGGTCGGGGAGCGGGACCTCCTCGTTGCCGCAGAGGAGGAGGAGGAGGAGGAGGAGGACGACGACGACGAGGTGGAGGAGATGGAGATAGCCCTCTGCGTCTTTTCCCCAGGAGCTCGAGACTGAGTGGCCCGCGCTCACGGCGGGCCAGCTCCCTGGCCGACGCCGCCAGACTCTCCACTACGGCCACGAGGCCGTTCAGTTCTAGCCTGACCGACGTCAGACATGCCGCCATGTCCTGCCACGTCCGTGGGAGAGGGGCAGCTGACGTCGGGGCAGTGCGTGGTGGGAGCTGAGGTCTGTGTCGCAGGGTGCGACCGGGGAGACCCGGGCGTGGATGGCCGGCCGCGGGACAGCTTGCTCAGGCTCCTTTTGATCGCCATCTTCTTGGCCTTGGCCATGAGCTCTGTGATGTCTCCCTGCAATTATTAAAAAAAGAAAAAGAAAAAAACAATTTAGTGGAAAAAAAAGTGAGAGGAGGGGGGCAGGGGGAGGAGAAAAAGTTTTTTTGTTTGTTTTGCCCCGCACAAAAGTCTCGGGTAATAAAGTGTTTTGTACCGCCTTCTCCCCGTGGCAGGACATCAAGTGCTTGTCCAGCCGGACGTATTTTTTGCGTGACGAGCAGTCCGCCATGGGACACCTGAGCCGGCCTGAGAAGCGGAGGCTCTTCTTGCTTATATGAAGCCTCCGCTCCTCAGCATCATCCAGGCCATGGACGTCACCGAGGTGGCGGGAGAGGGAGACGTAGCGTCCGCTGCACTGTGGGCAGTTCTTCTTGGTCTAGGTGCAGGGAACGATCGGGATGAGTGAGACTGTTTGAGACCCCCACCCCCCGGTAAGTGGGGATTCCGGAATTGCTACGTCAATTTCCATAATATCGACCGTTTCTCTCTCTCTCTCTCTCCCCCCCCCAACAAAAGGCACGTCGACATCTTGGAATTTGCCCCTGACACCATGTGCAAGTGACTTACCTTCATCGTCGCAGCTCTCCAAGTGACAATGGGGCCCACCTGCAAAGTACTTATAGGAAGGGGGAGCGGGGGCGGTCCCTCGTTCGCTCCTCAGCCAATGCAGAAGGGGTTATTGCTTCCACATGTACTACCCATAATTCCCAGAAAGCGACCAATGACCAAACTTTATTCGAAACCACAGCAACCGATTGGGCGGCTGGTCAGGTGACCCGGCCCGCCCCCAGAATATGCAAATTAGGTTAAGTCACATTTCACAAATAGCTACCGCTGACAATGTCGCGCTTACGGAACGGCGACCGCGTGGCCAGACCTGGCAGAAAAGCAGAAAAATCAAAAGTTGATTTTTGGGGGCGAAAATTATTTCATGGTCTCTTGCTGCCATCTTGTGGCCGAATGACAGAGGTACAACTGAGCCACTTACAAAAGTGCCGTTTTATTGAAAACAAAGAGACTTTTCACACATTTGAGAGTTGATTCTTTTATTTCACATTTAGAGGAATGCGTGTAGAGCCTTTTCAGCCTTTGTCAAACACGTGCAGGAGGAAGTCCCAAAGTTCAGCAAAGGCGACGTCGCCAAGGTGGGCCGCTCCCCCGCACAGCTCCTGCGCTGATGCTACAGGGTTAGAATTAGGGTTAGGGGTTTAGGGTTAGGTTTAGGGTTAGGGTGGTTAGGGTTAGGGTTAGGGATAGTGTGTTGAAGGGTTAGGGTTAGGGTTAGGGTTAAGCCCGGGGCGGGATAGAGCGCGGGCCATCCAGGGAGGCACCTCCAGGCATGGCCCCCATGTCCTCTAGGTGTGGTCCCACCACCCGGAGGTGGTGGGGGTTCAAAAAATTAGACCGTCTTGGTCGTCAGTGAAGGTCGGCCTGACCGCGCGACGTTTCGGCCCAAGTGGGGCCTTCTTCAGGCGCAACCGACCTTGGGTGGGCGGGCTGGCGTGATGGCCATGTGCGCCGCCTAGTGGGCTTGCCTTGTCCCCGTTTTCCATGTTTATCCCCCCTCCCCTTGTAAACGCTGCTCCCCCCTTGGTGTAATGCTGTTGTGTGCCATGTTGTGTTGTCTTAATTGAAATTATGTGTCCCCTTTAATGTCACTAATTGTGTTTTTCTCTGATTTTCAGGTTGCAGTTTAACGTCATGCCTAGGACGGAGATTGGCCCCCGGCGACTGGCAGCCGGGGGTCTTCATCACGCGCTGCACGTGCTCGTCCAAAATAGACTCGGGGTCGTCCTCGTGCGAGTCCTCCATGGCCACCAGGCCGCCGTACGTGGCCGCGGCCGCCGTGTTGGTGGTGGTCTCCGAGTAGCGGGCGCCGTACAGGGGCGGGAAGGACGAGAGGACCGGCAGGGCCACGTTGTGCGAAGACCCCGAGGTGGTCACAGTCGAAGAACCGTCTCCAGCTTGCTGATTAGCTGCGCTGCAAACTTCTGAGGCTCCACATGGATGTCCTTTGGCATGCGGTACGTGCGAGGTAAATGAGGTAGGGGCACACGTCCATTGGCTTTGGCACTTTCATGCATCTCTTTACGATGCTGCTTTCCATATCTGTATGGAGGAATACCATCTATGCTGCTGTCAGTCAGTGAGAGCGTGTCGGCGTCGCTCGACATGCTCTGCTGCTCGCTGTCATTGGCGCTGGTGGCTGGAGCTCTAGCATAGCCCATGTTAGCGTAGTATGGGTTGACTGGCTCCCGCCATGGCCTGTACTCCCGGCTCTCAGGCCTTCTCCTGTTGGTTGTGGATCTATGTGACGCCGTCTGCATCAATAGGCTCTGCGTCAGTCTCCCTGCTGGTGTGTCTCCGTACTCTTCCTCCACCTCTTTCTCCTCCTCCACCGCCATCGTTCCTCCTCCACTTCTCCACTCCTCGTCCTCAGCAAGTGTGGGCAGGTACCCAGGCACGGCTTTGACCGGCCCTGACGAGGGGCTCTGGTCACTGGGGTTGGGCTTGGGGCTCTCTCCTCCGGTCCGAGTGTACTCCAGGTACAGGTCTGACTTCAGAAACAATGGATACGTGTTCTCCTCCATCATGCTCTGAATCTCGATCTGGGCCTGTTCAAACATGGCAGGATCTGGCTGAGGCTTTCCCACACACTCTCGGATGAAGCTCTTGGTGGCTGCTTTAATCTGCCGGGAGACGATGCCACTTCCATCCACGATGTACTTCCTGTAGATGGCCTTGGCCAGTTTTGTCCTCTTCTCTTGACTCGTCTTCCTGAAGCCCGAGCAGGCGAACCAGAAATCCAGAAGGTCCGCGCGCACCCTTCCTGGCACAAGAAGTTCCGGAAGAGCTGGATGCCTTCCTGATCGTCGAGCAGAGAGTGAAGAGACTCTGCCCACTTCAGGTAAGGTGGAGTCGGTGATGCTGATCCCTCAGGTTCGTAGCCCAGGTCCAGGTCGGGACGGCGGGGTCGCAGAGCGAGGAGGAGGCCGTGTAGCTCGGCGTCTCGACCATTTTAGACGAGGACGAGGAAGATGAGAAATAGCCCAGGGTCTGGGAGAGGGGGTTGGGACGGGTGCCTGCCGACTGGACTGCTTGGTCCACATCAGATCCCTCTTCGCCGGGAACCAGCGGCCGTGGAGCATCTTCCGTAAAGTGGGCTGGGCCATTTAGAGAGGCCACCACTCCACCTCCGCCCCGGTAGCCGATCCCGTGGATTTCTCTGACTACACTCATGTCTCTGATTGCACAAGGCATAGGTCAGATTTTGCCCTCTTGCGATGAGTTTGCTGGAAAAGAATTCCACCTCTGTCTCTGGAAGCCCGAGCCCCGTAATCCACTGCATTGGGGATACTGGCACGAACTGTGTACTCCAAAACGCAGCATAGGGATGTTTTCCGATTATAAATATTGAGGAAAATGTCCCGTCGACTGCCCCCTTAACTCCCCATGGTGGCTGCCTGGTTTAGGGTTAGGGTTAGGGTTAGGATAAGGGGAAAAGGGCCTTCCCCTTCCGGAGAAGGCCCGAGCACTCTCCATCCCCCTACCGGCCCTCCCGTAATCCTGATCCCTCCTTTGGGGGCGGGGCCCTTGCTGACGGCGCTTGCCGTAGCGGACCTCCGTCCAACCCATGAAATGTAAGTATGTATTTATTTGTATGAATGTATTTATAGTATGAATGTATTTATTATTTATTAGTATTTATTATGGATTATTTATTATTTATTTATTTATTTATTGATTATTTATTATTATTTATTAATTTATTTATTTATCAACAATGTATTTATTAATAAAGAAAGAAAGAAAGAAATGAAAATCAAAATAAACAACAAAAGAAGGTGTGCCAAATAAAATAAACGACGTTTCGGCCACTTAATTGGCCTTCATCAGGTTGCACTGGCACACAAAAAAAGCTGCTGCACTCCTCGAGAGCTGGAGGAGAAATGAGCAGGAGGCGTGTTCTATCGCTATTTATAGCCTCCTGCTCCAAACGGTTTTTATCGCTTTTTTTTAATAGCGTTTGTTAACGTTTTTTTTTTATAGCGTTTTTAACGCTTTTTTTAACAAAACATTTTGCTCATGAACTAACTGTTTTAAACTGTTTTTTATTTTTTAATTTTTTAATTTTTTTAGATTTTTTAATAATTTTTTTACTTTTTTTGTTTTTTAATTTTTAAATAGTTTTTAACTTTTTTTGTACTTTTTAATAGTTTTTAACTGTTTTTTTTTTATTTTTTTGAATGTTATTAATTGTTTTTAGGTATTTTTAATTTTTATAAAGAATGAAATAAAGATAGAAGTGGTTAGGGTTAGGAATAGATAGTGGTTAGGTTTAGGAATAGACAGTGATTAAGGTTAGGTTTAGGAATAGATAGTGGTTAAGGTTAGGTTTAGGGTTAGGGTTAGGGTTAGGTTTGGGAAAAAAGAGTTACTCCCTAAGGAGTAACCTGTGCACTCTCTGCAACAGGGTGTGCTTTGGGTGGGCCCCCTAGCCCTTAGTTGTTCCACCACCCGAAGGTGGTTAGGGTTAGGGTTAGGACGAAGGTGTTGTGCCCGGTCCATCCGCGCCCCACGGCTCCAATCCCGGTGCCGGCGCTGGTTCGCCGGGGGCTGGGGGCGCCCCCGGTCTCGGCGATCGTCCCGGAAGTAGCTGCTCATCGCTAGCGGGTGGAGCCGTGAGTCTCGCCCGGGGGGTTGATGTGATTGCGGGTGAAAGGAGTCTCTTACCCGAGCAGGAGGAAGAGTGGCAGAGTCCAATGGTTGTGCAGGGTGATTTATTGTACAGTAATTTTATTTACAAGGTCCCGGAG
>CM020512.1:0-57753 GCA_009823395.1 Thamnaconus septentrionalis
TTTAACATGAAAACTCATTCAGACAGTGGTTTTCATTTTTTTGCTGCTTTGCTTCTCTCGCTGGTTATGCCGACTATAAAGTGAAGTCGAATAAATTGTCATTCTCTGCTGAAATACATGATGGAAACATCTCTCCCTTATCCTGACTACATTTAGGCTCTCCCTAGAAACAGATGAATTGAGAATTTAACATGAAAACTCATTCAGACAGTGGTTTGTCATTTTTATTGGCGTTTCTCTGGTTATGCATTGCACTATAAGCGGTGAGTTGAATAGAATTGTCATTCTCTGCTGAAATACATGAAACATCTCTCCTGTTCCTGATTCCATTAGGCTCTATTAGGAAACAGATGAATTGAGAATTTAACATGAAAACTCATTCAGACAGTGGGATGTCCTTTTATTGCTCCATTGTGCTACTCCGCTGAGTTAAGCTTTTCAGTACAAACAGTGAAGTTGAATAAATTGTCATTCTCTGCTGAAATACATGGAAACATCTCTCCTCTTGTCCCTGACTAAATTGAAACCTCCCAAAGGAACAAATGAATTGAGATTTTAACAAAAACTCATTCAGACAGTGGTTTGTCATTTTTATTGCCCCATTGTGCTTCTCTCGCTGAGTTATGCTTACTAAAATGAAGTTGAATAAATTGTCATTTCTCTGAAATACATGAAAACATGTTCCTCTTGTCCTGACTAAATTGTAGGCTCTCCCATAAGAACACAGATGAATTGAAATTTAACAAAACTCATTCAGACAGTGGTTTGTCATTTTTATTGGCTTGTTTTCCCTGGGCCTAACCATTCTTCTTAATATGGTTCCTCTTTTCCCGCTTGAGTTCCTAAGGCCAAAATTGGCGACTATTAGACAGGGGAATTAGTTTTGATTAGGTTGCATTCTTTGTAAACAGGAAATACATGGGAAACATCTCTCCTCTTTTCCCTGATTACATTATCGCTCCCCATGAGAACACAAATGCAGTCAGACTTTAACACATTCCTTTGGGCTCACAATGAGTTCTTTTAAAATTTATTTCTTTTCAATATTCCCCAGGAATTTGAGTGTGTTATTCAAACAGCAGAAAGCAGCAGCAACAACAGAAGTAGCAACAACAGCACTAATTGTTTGTAATCAGACTGCAGGTCTGTTTACAATATTTCGAACTTCAAAGTGTTTGACAATGACTCTTGGCAAAAAGTACTCAGCTGCATGTAGATTTTGCCCAGTGAAAACTCATTCCAACCACTTTGACTTCCTTTTTTTCGTGAGATTATGAGCCTTATCTCACAGAGTTGAAAGGTTGTCATTGTTACAAGAAGGACCAGCAGTGGTTCTGTGACATAGAAAGAACTTTGTCTCTCTTTTTTCTGAGCTGAAATAAAGTATCATTGCAAGAGAAAATATCTACTGAGAGCTGCACACAGCTTTACACTTGAACACTCATTCCTTGCGGGCCTTCTTCTTACACAAAGCAAAACACATATTCAAGTATGACTGAAAATACAGTGCACCGCGGCCCCTCCCTCTCTGACCAACGAGGACTGTCATCAGTCATGGTAGGAAAAAAATATATTCTGCTTCTCCTGTGTTCACAAAGATTTTTTTATTCCTTTTCTAATGTTCCTCAGTAAGTTGAGTGTTATCTTGCCAGCAGAAGCAACAGCAGCAGCAGCACACTTGATTCTGTTTGTAAACAGACTAGCAGTTCGTTTACAAAAATTCTTAGACTTCAAAGTGTTCGAAGTGTTTGAACACGATTCAAACACTTTGATGTCTGTGTTCTTCAAGAAACAGTGTTCATTTTTGAGCAAATTGTTTTCTATGTGAAATAAAAGGTTGGATTTTTTTTTTCTCTGTGTTCATCATCTGAATCAAGGCATCTGTGCAAGTGTTTACTTGAAAATTTTAAGTGTTATTCAAGCAGCAGAAGCAGCAGCAGCGCAGCCAGCAGCAGCAGCAGCTTGCGGTTGTAAACAATTTGTGACTTCAAAGTGTTTGGAAAGTGTTTGAACATCGTGATTCAAACTCTTTGCTGTCTGTTTTCTTCAAGCAACATCATTACCATTTTGAGCAAATTGTACCCTGCTTGGAATAACGAAACGGATTTTTTTTTTATCTCTAAATTGTTCCTCCAGCTGAATCATAGCATCTATGCAAGTAAACAGCTACATACAAATATTGAAAGGAAAACTCAATCAACCACTTGGGTTTCCGTTTTATTATAGTCATGGGCCTTTTCTCACCGAGTTGAGGAGAGAGGTTGTTTTTTTATTTTCAAGAACAGCAGTGACTTCTTATGCAACTTACTCTTAGAAGAACTTTGTTTCTCCTTTTCTGGAGCTGAATTAAAAGTCCCTATGCAAAGGAAAACAGCTGCACAGAACTGCACTAAGCTTTACACTTGAACACTCATTCAGACACATGATCCTAAAGGAATAAACAAAGCAAAAAAAAAAAAAAGATTCAAACTTATACAATACATGAGGTACATCAAAGCAACGGAATACGCACAGTGCACCTCATTCTCAAATTAACAGAGGAGTTGGCTGTGATGAGAGATCACCGATATTCATACCACAGTCTGTGTCTCCACCCACTGGCGTAATCGGTGCAACTGCACATCAGCCAACGCATTGGAAAAAAATCTGGCCGTCAAATGAATCGGCTACCACTGGAAACAAAACAGAAATTGTTTCATCAATGCTTTGAATACTTTCAATAGCCAACAAAAAAAATTTGAATCATGAAAACTCATTCAGACAGTGGGATGTCATTTTTTATTTGCATTGTGCTTCTCTCACTGAGTTGCATGGCGTGAGTTAGCTAGCATACTGAGTATTCTCATGGTGAAGTTGAATAGAATTGTCATTCTCTGCTGAAATACATGTGGGGAAACACCTCTCCTCTTGTTCCTGATTCCATTGTAGGCTCTCCTATAAGGAAACAGATGAATTGAGAATTTAACATGAAACCCTCATTCAGACAGTGGGATGTCATTTTTATTGCTCCATTATTACTTCTCTCGCTGGAGTTATCGCGTGCGACTATAAGCAGTGAAGTTGAATAAATTGTCATTCTCTGCTGAAATACATGAAACATCTCCTCTCTTATCCCTAGGTACATTGTAGGCTCTCCCATAAGGAAACAGATGAATTGAAATTTAACATGAAAACTCATTCAGACAGTGGTTTGTCATTTTTATTGCCCATTGGCGCTTCTCTCGCTGGAGTTAAGCGCGTTTGATATAAACAGTGAAGTTGAATAGAATTGTCATTCTCTGCTGAAATACATGTGGGAAACATCTCTCCTCTTATTCCTGATTACATTGTAGGCTCTCCCATAAGGACACAGATGATTTGAAATTTAACATGAAAACTCATTCAGACAGTGGGATTGTCATTTTATATTGCTCCATTGTGCTTCTCTACTGAGTTGGTAGCGATTGCGACTATAAACAGTGAAGTTGAATAAATTATCATTCTCTGCTGAAATACATGAGGAAACATCTCTCCTCTTGTCCCTGACTAAATTGTAGGCTCTCCCATAAGGAAACAGATGAATTGAGAATTTAACATGAAAACTCATTCAGACAGTGGTTTGTCATTTTATTGCTCCGCTTTCGTGCTCACGCTGAGTTATGCGCGCATTACGATATAAAACGGTGAAGTCGAATAGATTGTCATTCTCTGCTGAAATACATGAGAAACATCTCTCCTCTTTTCCTGATTACATTGTAGGCTCTCCATAAGGAAACAGATGAATTGAGAATTTAACATGAAAACTCATTCCAGACAGTGGTTTGTCATTTTTATTGCTCTCGCTGAGTTAAGAGTTATTACATTGAGTATAAACGGTGAAGTTGAATAAATTGTCATTCTCTTTGCTGAAATACATGAAACATCTCTCCTCTTATCCCTGAGTACATTGTAGGCTCTCCCATGAGAACACAGATGAATTGAGAAATTTAACATGAAAACTCATTCAGACAGTGGTTTGTCATTTTATTGCGCATTGTGCTTCTCTCGCTGAGTTATGCGCATTGCGTTACTATAAGCAGTGAAGTTGAATAGAATTGTCATTCTCTGCTGAAATACATGAGGAAATATCTCTCCTCTTGTCCCTGATTAAATTGTAGGCTCTCCCATAAAGGACACAGATGAATTGGAGAATTTAACATGAAAACTCATTCAGACAGTGGTTTGTCATTTTATTGCCCCATTGTGCTTCTCTCGCTGGAGTTATGCGCATTGCTAGTATAAACGGTGAAGTTAGATAGAATTGTCATTCTCTGCTGAAATACATGAAGGAAACATCTCTCCTCTTGTCCCTGACTAAATTGTAAGCCTCCATAAGAACACAGATGAATTGAGAATTTAACATGAAAACTCATTCAGACAGTGTTTTTCATTTTATTGCTGCATTGTGCTTCTCTCATTAAGTTATGCGCATTGTGGACTATAAACAGTGAAGTTGAATAGAATTGTCATTCTCTGCTGAAATACATGATGGAAACATCTCTCCTCTTTATCCCTGATTACATTGTAGGCTCTCCCATAAGGAAACAGATGAATTGAGAATTTAACATGAAAACTCATTCAGACAGTGGTTTGTCATTTTTATTGCCGCATTGTGCTTCTCTACGCTGAGTTATAAGCATTAGAGCCTATAAGCGGTGAAGTTGAATAGAATTGTCATTCTCTGCTGAAATACATGATGGAAACATCTCTCCTCTTGTTCCTGATTCCATTGTAGGCCTCCTATTAGAAACAGATGAATTGAGAATTTAACATGAAAACTCATTCAGACAGTAGGATGTCCATTTTTATTGCTCCATTGTGCTACTCTCGCTGAGTTATGCGCATTATGCTAGTATAAACGGTGAAGTTGAAGGAATTGTCATTCTTCGCTGAAATACATGTGGGAAACCTCTCCTCTTGTTCCTACCGATTCCATTATAGGCTCTCCTATAAGGAAACAGATGAATTGAGAATTTAACATGAAACCTCATTCAGACAATGGGATGTCATTTTTTTATTGCTCTCATTGTAGCTTTCTCTCGCTGAGTTATGCGCATTGCGACTATAAACAGTGAAGTTGAATAGAATTTGTCATTCTCTGCTGAAATACATGAGGGTAAACATCTCCTCTTATCCCTGATTACATTGTAGGCTCTCCTATAAGGAAACAGATGATTTGAGAATTTAACATGAAAACTCATTCAGACAGTGGTTTGTCATTTTTATTGCCCCATTGTGCTTCTCTGCAGAGTTAAGCGCGGCGATTACGAGTATAAACAGTGAAGTTGAATAGAATTGTCATTCTCTGCTGAAATACATGTGAAACATCTCTCCTCTTGTTCCTGATTACATTGTAGGCTCTATAAGGACACAGATGATTTGAGAATTTAACATGAAAAACTCATTCAGACAGTGGGATGTCATTTTATATTGCTCCATTGTGCTTCTCACGCATGAGTTAAGCGCGTCTATGAATATAAGCGGTGAAGTTGAATAAATTATCATTCTCTGCTGAAACAGATGAAACATCTCTCCTCTTGTCCTGGGATTACATTGTAGGCTCTCCCATAAGGAAACAGATGAATTGAGAATTTAACACAGAAAACTCATTCAGATGGTGGTTTGTCCTGTTTTTTATTGTCATGATTAGCTCTCACGCTGAGTTATCCGCATTGCGACTATAAGCGGTGAAGTCGAATAGAATTGTCATTCTCTGCTGAAATACATGAGGGAAACATCTCCTCTTTTCCCGATTACATTGTAGGCTCTCCTATAAGGAAACAGATGAATTGAGAATTTAACATGAAAACTCATTCAGACAGTGGGATGTCATTTTTATTGCTCTCTGCTGAGTCTCCTCTTATCCTGAGTTATGCGACAGACTATAAGCGGTGAAGTTGAATAGAATTGTCATTTCTCTGCTGAAATACATGAGGGAAACTATCTCTCCTCTTATCCTGATTACATTGTAGGCTCTCCCATAAGGACACAGATGAATAGAGAATTTAACATGAAAACTCATTCAGACGGTGGTTTGTCATTTTTATTGCCCATTGTGCTTCTCTCGCTGAGTTATGCGCATTGCTAGTATAAACGGTGAAGTTGAATAGAATTGTCATTCTCTGCTGAAATACATGAAATAAACTCTCCTCTTGTCCCTGACTAAATTGTAGGCTCTCCCATAAGAACACAGATGAATTGAAAGAATTTAACATGAAAACTCATTCAGACAGTGGTTTTTCATTTTTTATTGCTGCATTGTGCTTTCTCGCTGAGTTATGCGCATTGCTACTATAAACGGTGAAGTTGAATAAATTGTGTTCTCTCTGCTGAAATACATGAAGGAAACATGTCTCCTCTTGTCCCTGACTCCATTGTAGGCTCTCCCATTAGGAAACAGATGAATTGAGAATTTAACATGAAAACTCATTCAGACAGTGGTTTGTCATTTTTATTGCTCCATTGTGCTTCTCTCGCTGAGTTATGCATTGCGAGTATAAACAGTGAAGTTGAATAGAATTGTCATTCTCTGCTGAAATACATGGAAACATCTCTCCTCTTGTT
Source organism: Thamnaconus septentrionalis (assembly GCA_009823395.1). NCBI lineage: Eukaryota > Metazoa > Chordata > Actinopteri > Tetraodontiformes > Monacanthidae > Thamnaconus > Thamnaconus septentrionalis. The sequence goes on from CM020512.1 coordinate 6,583, forward strand.
CCTGATTACATTATAGGCTCTCCTATAAGGAAACAGATGAATTGAGAATTTAACATGAAAACTCATTCAGACAGTGGGATGTCCATTTTATTGCCCATTGTGCTTACTCTCGCTGGAGAGTTATGCGCATTTCGAAAGTACAAACAGTGAAGTTGAATAGGAATTGTCATTCTCTGCTGAAATACATGTGGAAACATCTCTCCTCTTGTTCCTGATTACATTGTAGGCTCTCTTTATAAGGAAACAGATGAATTGAGAATTTAACATGAAAACTCATTCAGACAGTGGGATGTCATTTTTATTGCCCCATTGTGCTTCGGCTGAGTTCTGCTTTATTATAAACTGAGAATTGTCATTTCTCTGCTGCTGAAAATACATGTGGGAAACATCTCCTCTTGAGTATAAACATTGAAGATTTAACATGTCAGACAAGACTTGAATGGAAGTTGAAATGAATTTTCATTCTCTGCTGAAATACATGTGAAACATCTCTCCTCTTGTCCCTGACTAAATTGTAGGCTCTCCCATAAGGACACAAATGAATTGAGATTTTAACATGAAAACTCATTCAGACAGTGGTTTGTCATTTTTATTGCCCCATTGTGCTTCTCTCGCTGAGTTATGCGCATTAAGTAATTATAAACGGTGAAGTTGAATAGAATTGTCATTTCTCTGCTGAAATACATGAAGGAAAACATGTCTCCTCTTGTCCCTGACTAAATTGTAGGCTCTCCCATAAGAACACAGATGAATTGAGATTTTTAACATGAAAACTCATTCAGACAGTGGTTTGTCATTTTTTATTGCCATTATTGTGCTTCTCTCGCTGAGTTATGCGCATTGCGACTATAAACAGTGAAGTTGAATAGAATTGTCATTCTCTGCTGAAATACATGAGGGAAACATCTCTCCTCTTGTCCCTGATTACATTGTAGGCTCTCCCATGAGAACACAAATGTAGTCAGATTTTTAACATGAATCCTTCAGGCTCACAATGGAAGTTCTTTTTAAAATTTTATTTCTTCTTTCAATTTGAGTATTCCAGCAGGCACTATGAGGTTATTCAAGCAGAATCAGCATACTCTGCTGAACAACATGACAGAAGCAACTCTCCTCCTTTTAATTTGTTTGTAATCAGACTTACAGGTTCACTACATAAACGCATTTCCCCGTGTTTGAACACGTCCAAGCATTCAGACTTTAACACAAAGTACATTCCTTTAGCTAGAAAACTCATTCAACCACTTTGACTTCCTTTTTATTGAGATTATTATTTCTTATTTCACAGAGTTGAAGGGTTTTCAGTTTATTTTTTTAGAAAGGACCAGCAGTGATTTCTGTGCTGACAGCAGCACAGTAATTTGTTTGTAATCAGACTTACATGAGCTGGAACAAACAATATCATTGCTTCAAAGTGTCTGAACAGAGCATTCACAACTCTTACACTGACCAAAAGTACTCAGCTGCATGTAGATGAATGCACAAAGAAAACATATTCAACCACTGTGACTGTTTTACATTGAGATTATGGTCCTTATCTGACAGAGTTGAAGGACTGTCATTCAGTTTTAGAAGGACCAGCAGGATTTTCTGCTGCCTCCTGTGTTCATAAAGAACTTTTTTATTCCTTTTTCAATGAGCAGTAAGTTGAGTGTTATTGCAAGCAAACATCTGCACAGCAGCAGCAGCAGCTTGAATTTGTTTGTAAACAGACTAAGAAGTCTGTTTACAAAAATTTCAGACTTCAAAGTGTTCGAATGTGCTTTTGAACAATATTCAAACACTTTGATGTCTGTGTTCTTCAAGAAACAGCATTCATTTTGAGCAATTGTTTTTCTGTGTGGAATAAAAAGGTTGGATTTTTTTTCTCTCGTGTTCATCAAGATTGAATCAAGGCATCTGTGCAAGTGTTTACCAAAATTTTGAGTGTTATTCAAGCAGCAGCAGCAGCAACAGCAGCAGCAGCAGCAGTAAACAGACTTGAATTTATAAACAATTTCAGACTTCAAAGTGTTTGAGAAGTGTTTGAACACGTATTCAAACTCTTTGATGTCTGTTTTCTTCAAGCAAACATCATCCATTTTGAGCAAATTGTATTCTGTTTGGAATAACAGGTTGGATTTTTTTTATCTCGTGTTCCTCATCTGAATCAAGGCATCTATGCAAGTAAACAGCTACATACAAATATTTGAAAGGAATTCTCAATCACCACTTGGCTCTTGCTTTTATTGTGTCATGGGCCTTTTCTCACCAGTTGAGAGGTTGTTGTTTTTTTATTTTCAAGGAGCAGCAGTGACTGAACTGTATTCTTACTTAAAGAACTGTTTTGTTTCTCCATCATTTTCTGAGCTGAATTAAAGTCCCATGCAAGAATAACAGCTGCAGAACCGCACTCAGCTTTACACTTGAACACCATTCAGACATGATCCTAAAAGGAAGTAACAAAGCAAAGCAAAAAAAAAAAGATTCAAATGTATACAATACATGAGGTACATCACAACTTTTGATTCCAGTGCACTCATTCTCAGACCAACAGAGAGTTGGCTGTGATCGAGAGTTCACTGATATTCATACCACGGTCTGTGTTCCACCCACTGAAGAACAATGGTGCAACTGCACATCAGCCAACGAATTTGAATCATGAAAACTCATTCAGACAGTGGGATGTCATTTTTTATTGCCGCATTGTGCTTCTCTCACTGAGTTAAGCGTGAGTTAAGCGTTACATTATATAAACGGTGAAGTTGAATAGAATTGTCATTCTCTGCTGAAATACATGAGGGAAACATCTCTCCTCTTATCCCTGAGTACATTGTAGGCTCTCCCATAAGGAAACAGATGAATTGAGAATTTAACATGAAAACTCATTCAGACAGTGGTTTGTCATTTTTTATTGCCCCATTGCGCTTCTCTCGCTGAGTTAAGCGCATTTCCAGTACAAACAGTGAAGTTGAATAGAATTGTCATTCTCTGCTGAAATACATGTGGGAAACATCTCTCCTCTTGTTCCTGATTACATTGTAGGCTCTCTTATAAGGAAACAGATTAATTGAGAATTTAACATGAAAACTCAATCAGACAGTGGGATGTCATTTTTTATTGCCCCATTGTGCTTCTCTCGCTGAGTTATGCGCATTGCGACTATAAACGGTGAAGTTGAATAGAATTGTCATTCTCTGCTGAAATACATGTGGGAAACATCTCTCCTCTTGTTCCTGATTACATTGTAGGCTCTCCCACAAGGACACAGATGATTTGAGATTTTAACATGAAAACTCATTCAGACAGTGGTTTGTCATTTTTTATTGACCCATTGTGCTTCTCTCGCTGAGTTATGCGCATTGCGACTATAAACGGTGAAGTTGAATAGAATTGTCATTCTTTGCTGAAATACATGAGGGAAACATCTCTCCTCTTATCCCTGAGTACATTGTAGGCTCTCCCATAAGGACACAGATGAATTGAGAATTTAACATGAAAACTCATTCAGACAGTGGTTTGTGATTTTTTTCATTACCCCATTGTGCTTCTCTCGCTGAGTTATGCGCATTGCGACTATAAACGGTGAAGTTGAATAGAATTGTCATTCTCTGCTGAAATACATGAGGGAAACATCTCTCCTCTTTTCCCTGATTACATTGTACGCTCCCCCATGAGAACACAAATTCAGTCAGACTTTAACACATTCCTTTTAAGCTCACAATGGAAGTTCTTTTTTTTTTAATTTTATTTCTTTTTCAATATTCCCCAGGAATTTGAGTGTTATTCAAGCAGCAGAAGCAGCAGCAACAACAGAAGTAGCAACAGCAGCACTTTAATTTGTTTGTAATCAGACTTACAGGTCTGTTTACAAACAATTTCAGACTTCAAAGTGTTTGAACAAGCATTCAAACTCTTAACTTAAAAGTAATCTGCTGCATGTAGATTTTGCAGTGAAAACTCATTCAACCACTTTGACTTCCTTTTTTTATTGAGATTATGGGCCTTATCTCACAGAGTTGAAGGGTTGTCATTTATTTTTTTGAAGGACCAGCAGTGATTTCTGTGCTGACTTGCTCTGAAAGAACTTTGTTTCTCCTGTTTCTGAGCTGAAATAAAGTATCATTGCAAGAAAACAAGAAAAATCTGCACAGAGCTGCACACAGCTTTACACTTGAACACTCATTCATACACATGAGCCTTCATACACAAAGCAAAACAAATATTCAAATGTGACTGAAAATACAGTGCCCCGTGCCCCTCCCTCTCTGACCAACAGAGGACTGTCATCAGTCACGGCGGGGAAAAAATATATTCTGCTTCTCCTGTGTTCATAAAGATTTTTTTTTTTATTCCTTTTTCAATGTTCCCCAGTAAGTTGAGTGTTATTCAAGCAGCAGACGCAGCAGCAGCAGCAGCAGCACTTGAATTTGTTTGTAAACAGACTAAGAAGTCAGGGTTAGGGTTAGGATTAGGAAAAAAAGTTTACTCCCAAAGGAGAAACAGTGCACTCTGAGGATGTGCTCTGGGTGGGCCCCCAAGCCCTTACTTGGTCCACCACCCGAAGGTGGTGGGGTTTCAAAAAATTAGGGTTAGGGTTAGGAAGAAGGGGTTGTGCCCGGTCCCCCCGTAAGGGGGGGCCGGGGATGGCACGGTCCATCCGCGCCCCTCGACTCCAGTCCCGGTGCCTGTGCTGGTCCCTCGGGGGCTGGAGGTGCCCCCGGTCCCGGCGATCATCCCGGAAGTGACTGCCCATCGCGGTCGGATGGAGTCGTGGGTCTCACCCAGTGGTGAACACAACGGTGAATGAAAGTCTCTTACCGGGGCAGGAGGAAGAGTGGCAGAGTCCAGTGGTCGTTGATTTGATCGTGATTTATTGCACAATGATTTTATTTACAGAGTCCCATGAGGGGAGCCATGGAAGGTGCTGCACCGAATGGAAAAAAACAAAATTGGTTGCCCGATCGCGACGTTTCGACCCTACGGGGTCTTCATCAGGCTGGGCAACGGGGAAAATGTAAAACTTTTTGTGCAGCAATGGTGCAAAACATTGAAAATTGTACAATACTTCGGTGAGTGATGCTGAGCTTTTCGCAGTGCGGAGGCTCGAACGAAAAGAGCGGGCGAGTCAGAGGGGACTCTAATTGGTCGCTCTCGCGGGGCCGAGATTCTCGGGGAACCTCGCGAGAGTGGGGCCAGGCTCACGGAGGGCTGCCTCCTGATGAACCCTCTCTGCATGGCCAGGTGAACATTGCCCACTACTGGGCAATTGGGAGAATTACAATCATGGGAAACCGCCAGAATGTGATTAAAACAACCAAGAATTACTGTACACGGGTAAATGACACAGATGCATAGGAAGGTGAGATTGTCTTTGTTCTTGACAGGGGTGCTGGGAGGGCCTCTGTGGGGCTCCAGCTGGAGGTGTGGGAACCTCAGGAGGTGAGTGAAAGTGTGAAGAGAGAGAGAGAGAGAGAGAGAGAGAGAGAGAGAGTAAGGAGGGAGTGTGTGTGTGTGTGTGTGTGTGTGTGTGTGTGTGAGAGAGAGAGAGAGAGAGAGAGAGATATAGAGGGGGTCGATTGGCCTTAGGTTTAGGCGTGGAGAGGAGGGCCTTCAGGTTAGGCGTGGGGGCACTGGGGTTAGGCTTAGGCGTGGGGAACCGAGTGGTTAGGTTTAGTGTAAGGGTATGGGTCGGGGTTAGAAAGGGAGGAAAGATGGAGAGGTCAGGGGGTCAGTGGCCTTAGGGTTAGGGTTAGGGTTAGGGGGTTAGGGGGTTAGGGTTAGGGTTGGGGTTGGGGTTAGGATTGGGGTTAGGGTTCCGGTAACTCCGTGAGGGGAGACCGGAACGGGCACTAGCCATCCTCCGTGGTGGTTCTCGACTTCTGGCACTCGGGGAACATGTGTCGTAGTTCTCCCTGTCTCTCCGGCGTCTGGGTTGTTGACGCCACTCGCGCTGGCGCTCCATGGGTGAGGAGCGGTGAGGTTCCCAGGATGGAAAGAAAAAACTTTTTTTGCAGAGTCGAGTAAATTCCAAAAAATTCTTTTATTGGTTTGACAAAATTGTTTTTCTCCGTGTCGTAGTGAAAAAACAAAAATTAAGAAAGAAAATTCAAAGAACTGTTATAAATAAATTGAACTCAAATTTAAATTTTAAATATAAAACAGATGAAAACGCTCAAATATGTACAAAAGGCAAATTGTGCCTATGCCCGTCGCGACGTTTCGATAAGGATTAATATCTTCTTCAGGCGGGGCAAAAAGAAGGAGTAACATTCTTCATGAGGTAGAGCGTTCTGAAGCGAGTGGAGTGAGCAACAGGTTATAAGGGGTCTGAAGGAACGCCCTGTAGAGTCACGTGGTTGCTTGTTTACATTGAGGTTCTTTCAGAGTGGCAAGCTTTACAAAAATGGTGCAATGGTGCCCTCTACCGGAATGGGAGAAACATGACAAGAGTATGGTGGATGCAAAAATAGTGAAAATCAGAGAACTCAGAAAAACAGTGTGCAACATATAGAGTAATGAATAAGGATCGTTTTTTTACAAGAATAATGAAGACAATTTGACAATTATAGAGATTAAGAGGTTGGATATCAAACAGAGGAAATACAAGTTGATGTAGGTGGCAGATATGGTATTGAAAAACGGTAAAGAAAAATAAAAAGAAAATAAATAAAATAAATTGGAAAACAAATAAATAAATAAATAAATAAATAAAAGAAAAGAAAAGAAAAATGTATAAAAAATAAAGAAAATCGTGGAAGAGTGTTTATAATTAAGTTTAGGTGTGGAAAAGAAGAAAGTTAAGTTTAGAAAAAAGGTATTGGTTATCGTTATAGTGAAAATAAGTAAAAGGCCAAAATTCTGGATATAAAATTAAGTTTAGGCGTGAGAGCAAACTGGTTAAGTTTAGAGAAAACGTGTCGTGGTAGGGTTTGGAAATAAAAATTAAATAAAAAAGTTATAATTAGGTTTAGGTGTGGGAAAACTAAAATTAAGTTTAGGCGTGAAGATGAATTGGTTCCGTTTAGGAGAAGGGTCACGGTTAGGTTTAAGAATGAAAATTAATCAGAAAAATCATGGTTAGGTTTAGTCATGAAGATCAATTAATTAAGTTTAGGAAAAAGCTGGACTTAAGTTTAGGCGTGAAGTCAAATTGGTTCTGTTTAGGGAAATTATATGGTTAGGTTTAAACATGGAAATTAAATGATTAACTTTCAAAAGGAGTTATAATTAGGTTTAGGCGTGAAGATGGAAATGGTTGAATTTAGAAAAAATTGTTGGAATTAAAAAGTCCAGGTAAGTATCAAGTGAAAGTTATAATTGCTCAAATAGTAATGCTTTGTAAAAACAAAGAAAGAAAAGAAAAATAAGAAAATGGAAAGAATAGAAGAAAACAAAAATAAAAAAATAATAATAGAATAGAAATAAACAAAAATAAAATAAAGAGAGAATAATTGTATGATGGTCTGTGAATACAATCATGTGATTATAAGGATGAACGAAGTTGTTTATTGAGACCATGTGGATGTCTGCTGCCAAGAAGATGAATCCACTTTCTTTCTTAATGTTTTTCTCTCTTTGTCTGTCCAGTTCAGGTTACATTGAAGACCAGCAACCTTGATCGATGTCCAATCATGAAGTTGAATATGTTGCATGAGTGGAGTATGCAGTTCCAGGCCGTGTCTGGCGTTGTAACGATGTTGCCAGAGACGAGTCAGGATGGAATTCTTGGTTTCTCCAACATACTGTTTGCCACATCGATCACAGATGAGAAGGTAGATGCAGTTGTGATCAGTCGGATGGATTTTCTGGGTAATTCTCAGGAGAAGTTGGGAGACAGAATTTCGGACAAAGGTTAAGTATCGAAAAGAAGAATCACATTTGTGTCGTACTGTTGTTTTAAGACCCATCTCTAGTGTTGGCAATCTAGCTCTGACTAAGATATCCTTCAAATTTGGGTTCTTCCTATGCAGAAATAATCTTAAAGTCAGAGAGAAAACCAGAGTTAGGGATCAGATGATTATAATTAATTTTAACGATCCTATTAATATTAACACTCGTGGTAGAATATGTAGAAATAAAGGGAATGATTTTCTTGTCGTCTCTGATTTTCTGAATTCTAAAGGTTGCAAAACATTGTCTCAGAAAACATCTAGAGTATCCCCTGGAACGGAGGGCTTGAAAAAGGGTTCGGACCGCCTCCTGAAAGTCTCCTGGAACAGTGCAAATACGTTTAAAACGCAATAATTGTGATTTGACAATACCTCTAAAAGTGTGTTTTGGATGAAAGCTATTTTTATAAAGTAAAGCGTGTGTGTCTGTGGGTTTAAAGTAGACTTTAATGTCCAATTTATTTTGATCAGAGAATTTAAGTCCCTTATAAACTGTAGTGTCTAAAAAATTAATTGAACGTTCAGAAATTTCAAATTTAAGTTTAATAGAAGGATCAACATCATTGAGAAAAGAAATAAATTGTTGGAACTGCTCCATGGAGGAGGTCCAAATTCCCCAAATATCATCCAGGAACCTGTAATAATGTAATGGAGGAGTGGGACAATTGGTGAGAGCTGTTTCCTCCCAAACAGCCATGAAGATATTGGCATAAGAGGGGGCAAAAGATTTGCCCATTGCTGTTCCTTTAATTTGTAAATAATATTTTGAATCAAAAACAAAATCATTTCTAGTCAAGTTTAATTCAAGTAATCTTAATAAGTCTCTGTCCGGACGAAAGGAGTCAGGATATTTATAAAAGATTTTTTGTACTGCCGTAAGACCCGATTTGGTGTCAATATTGGTGTATAAACTATCCACATCTAGGGAGAATAAAAATGAGTTGGGAGGAATTGTGAGGTTCTTTACAATATCAATAAAATGATATGTGTCTTTAATGTAGGAAGGATGTTTCATGGAGAGGGGATTTAAAAAGTATTCAATAAAATCCGCCACTCTGTCGGTGTCACTACCACAATCAGAAACAATAGGTCGACCTGGCGGCATAACGAAGGGTGGAAACCAGGTGGAAGGATCTTTGTGTATTTTAGGAAGCATGTAAAATTTTCTTTCATTCGGTTTCTCATCTCCCAGGAGGAATCTAAATTGTTTAATGTTAATAAATTTTCTATTTAAAAGGGAGGTTAGGATATCCCTGAGAATGGGATAAGATGCTGGATAGATAGGTGCATCCAGTGTTTTATAATGATTAGGATTATTAAGTTGTCGGAGTGCTTCATTTACATAAGCTGATCTGTCCATGATGACAACAGCGCTACCTTTATCAGCTGGTTTGATGACAATATCTGAGTTGTTTTTAAGCGATTTTAAAGCTAGAACTTCTTCTGAAGAAAGGTTGTTTTTCTCTTTGAAAAAACGAAATTTAGATTTAAAGGACCTGTTGTTCCTAGTAATTAATTGATTAATGACCTCTGGGAGATTAGATGCTGCCGGTGACCACAAGGAGGGAGGGAGAAAGGGGAGAAGAGTTTTTTCTCTGGTGCCTTCAAAATATGCTGCCAATTTGAGTCTCCTGTGAAAACACTGTAAATCATATTCTAGAATATCACGAGACGCAGTGTTGATAGATGGGACAAAGGAAAGGCCCCTACTAAGTAGACTAATTTGTGCATCATTAAGTGTAAGATTCTTGGAAAGATTAACAATGTTATTTTGAACAATGGAGTGTAAGGAGGGAGCAGTCAACCCCGGCCCTGGAGGGTTTACGGGGATGACAAGTTTAACTGCTGCATCCAGTGATTAAAGATGATGCCCGCTGTCCTTTTAGTCCAGAGAAGGGCTGAGTTAGTTTCTAATTTAGAAGAATCAATGATTGATAGGTGATTTGAGTAGTCAATAATGAAATCATTCAGATGAAATAGATTTGCTTTCTCGGAAGGTGGGAGATCATTAGGGATGTGAATTAAAGGGATGTAGATTTTTGTCCCCGGTAGTTGGCTTTTTGCAGTACGGACCGCTGTTTGAAGTTGTTTAATGGAGGTAGCTTTAGTGTTTTGTTTTCTGCTGTAGAAGCCTAGTGCTAAAATGACTATTTCAACCTTGGTTTGAGTGACAGCTTTTTTGAGAACTTCAGCGATGTGTCTGAAATTAGCCTCAGGATAACATTCAATTTGTAAGTCCTCAATATTAAATTGAGGGAAACGAGACACATTTGAGTCACCAATAAGCAGGATTTTTTTGTAAATAGTAAGAGACCAATCTGACATTTTGCGTTTCGTTGTTAAGTGCATATTGACCTTACCCCTGAATGAGGAAGATGGTTGATGAGCCGGCAGAGGGGAATCCCCTGAATCAGTGGACGGGAAGAGAGGGTTATCAGACGCCTCAGCAAAGTCAGCTTCTGCATCCTCAGAGTCTGTGTCGTTGTCAGACTCATTAGGCTCGGATTCTTGAGATTCGTTAAATCCCTCTGGTTCAAGGGGAGTGTCATCTTCAGGGGAAAAGGGCCTGTGTACAGTGACAATGGGAGGTTCTTCAAATTGGGTCTCCTCAATTGTGTCAGGATGGTCAGCTGTTGATGAATCAAATTCCAGTCGGTGTCGTCGATATCTTTGAGGAAGGGGTTCGGAAACTGCCGTGTGAGGTACTTCCTCCCGGGGAGGGGAGGGGAAACTGGAAATGGGATCTGACCGTATAGTGTCCGCAGAGTCAGAGGGGGACACTGAGGTGGCCGGGTGGGTCACACTTGGCACTGTAGTTGGAAGAAAAATTGGAAAAATCTTTTTTTGTTTTTGTTTAGGTGGAGGTTTCAGTGAATGTTTATGTTGTTGTGATTCTGTGTGAAGAAGGGCCCCAGTAGAGTGTGAGGTCGTTGGCAGGTCAATTGTTTTGATCCTGTGTTTCAGGGGCTTGGAGGAGGTGGGAGCTGATTGCACAGGAGGTGGGGGAGGGTTGTCAGATGCAGACTTTGCGGCAGCAGTGGCACGATGAGGTCGTGGTCGTTTAGGAGGAGGGGGAGGGGGAGGAGGGGGAGAGGGAGAGGGAGAGGAGGAGGTGGAGGTGGAGGAAGGGGGGCCAGGAGGGTTATCCTCTTCATCTTCTTCTGAACTCGAAGTGTCTCTTGCCTGTGATTGTATATATCCCTCTGCCTGTTCAATGGTGGATTGTCTCAGTCGTGTAAATTTTCTGAGTGCCCATCTGGTGGCCACTTTAAAGGGGGCTCTCCAGTTCCGAAGGTCCTTGTTGGAGAGTTCATCCATAAGAACAGTCAGGCATTCAGTGTAATGTTGTTCCAAAGTGTCCAGAGCCACCACACCCCATTGTCGTGCATTGCCCTCCAGAGAGAGCATAGTAGTGGAATTAGGCATTGCAGGTCGAATTAAGTCACATAAAAAATCCACTGTACGGCGAATCGTCAAGGGGCCTTTGTTACCGTGAGTTGTAGTAACATTTTCCAGGTGATGGCATATTTTAATTATGTTGAAAAAAATCCGTGAAAGTTGTGCAAATTTTGCACTAGGTGCAGGTGCTCGGGGTGGGTAATCAGTGTGTCTCCGGTCTGAGCTGTTGTTGCGGCGGTCATCCGTGCGTCTGTCTCTGGTGCGGCCAGTGCGCCTGTCATCACGGCGTCTGTCATCACGGCGTTTGTAATCCGGGCGCTCGGCTTGGCGCCTGTCATCCGAGCGGTTGGCAGAGTGATCAGCATTGCGTCCTTCAGCAGAGCGGTCACGGTAGCGGCCAGCTACTACGTCTGCATAGGAACGCGTGTCGCGTCGAGAGTGGGATTGAGTGTCATCATCATTGTAGCGGGAATCATGACGGGAATCAGCCGTTCTTCGGTGCCGTTCACGATCGGCTCGTTTATTGTCATTACGAGTGAAAGATCGATTACGTGAAGGAAAATGTGAACGTGCGTCATAAAAATTCTTTTCTTCACCCTCCGAGGAGAGAAAGGTAGGGCGGGAATCTTTTCGGTGTGATCGGCGATCACGATAAGATAGTTCGTCAGAGAAACATCCTTCATCATAGTTTGGATCATTACTCACGGAGCGGCGTCTGGAAAGCTGAGTGCGATCAGGATTTCGGCGGCGGCCAGAGTCGGGGAACCGGTACGAAGGAGGTATTGGCCGGTTAGGATTGGGGTTAGGGTTCCGGTAACTCCGTGAGGGGAGACCGGAACGGGCACTAGCCATCCTCCGTGGTGGTTCTCGACTTCTGGCACTCGGGGAACATGTGTCGTAGTTCTCCCTGTCTCTCCGGCGTCTGGGTTGTTGACGCCACTCGCGCTGGCGCTCCATGGGTGAGGAGCGGTGAGGTTCCCAGGATGGAAAGAAAAAACTTTTTTTGCAGAGTCGAGTAAATTCCAAAAAATTCTTTTATTGGTTTGACAAAATTGTTTTTCTCCGTGTCGTAGTGAAAAAACAAAAATTAAGAAAGAAAATTCAAAGAACTGTTATAAATAAATTGAACTCAAATTTAAATTTTAAATATAAAACAGATGAAAACGCTCAAATATGTACAAAAGGCAAATTGTGCCTATGCCCGTCGCGACGTTTCGATAAGGATTAATATCTTCTTCAGGCGGGGCAAAAAGAAGGAGTAACATTCTTCATGAGGTAGAGCGTTCTGAAGCGAGTGGAGTGAGCAACAGGTTATAAGGGGTCTGAAGGAACGCCCTGTAGAGTCACGTGGTTGCTTGTTTACATTGAGGTTCTTTCAGAGTGGCAAGCTTTACAAAAATGGTGCAATGGTGCCCTCTACCGGAATGGGAGAAACATGACAAGAGTATGGTGGATGCAAAAATAGTGAAAATCAGAGAACTCAGAAAAACAGTGTGCAACATATAGAGTAATGAATAAGGATCGTTTTTTTACAAGAATAATGAAGACAATTTGACAATTATAGAGATTAAGAGGTTGGATATCAAACAGAGGAAATACAAGTTGATGTAGGTGGCAGATATGGTATTGAAAAACGGTAAAGAAAAATAAAAAGAAAATAAATAAAATAAATTGGAAAACAAATAAATAAATAAATAAATAAATAAAAGAAAAGAAAAGAAAATGTATAAAAATAAAGAAAATCGTGGAAGAGTGTTTATAATTAAGTTTAGGTGTGGAAAAGAAGAAAGTTAAGTTTAGAAAAAAGGTATTGGTTATCGTTATAGTGAAAATAAGTAAAAGGCCAAAATTCTGGATATAAAATTAAGTTTAGGCGTGAGAGCAAACTGGTTAAGTTTAGAGAAAACGTGTCGTGGTGGTAGGGTTTGGAAATAAAAATTAAATAAAAAGTTATAATTAGGTTTAGGTGTGGGAAAACTAAAATTAAGTTTAGGCGTGAAGATGAATTGGTTCCGTTTAGGAGAAGGGTCACAGTTAGGTTTAAGAATGAAAATTAATCAGAAAAATCATGGTTAGGTTTAGTCATGAAGATCAATTAATTAAGTTTAGGAAAAGCTGGACTTAAGTTTAGGCGTGAAGTCAAATTGGTTCTGTTTAGGAAATTATATGGTTAGGTTTAAACATGGAAATTAAATGATTAACTTTCAAAAGGAGTTATAATTAGGTTTAGGCGTGAAGATGGAAATGGTTGAATTTAGAAAAAATTGTTGGAATTAAAAAGTCCAGGTAAGTATCAAGTGAAAGTTATAATTGCTCAAATAGTAATGCTTTGTAAAAAAAACAAAGAAAGAAAAGAAAATAAGAAAATGGAAAGAATAGAAGAAAAACAAAAATAAAAAAATAATAATAGAATAGAAATAAACAAAAATAAAATAAAGAGAGAATAATTGTATGATGGTCTGTGAATACAATCATGTGATTATAAGGATGAACGAAGTTGTTTATTGAGACCATGTGGATGTCTGCTGCCAAGAAGATGAATCCACTTTCTTTCTTGTGTTTTCCTCTCTTTGTCTGTCCAGTTCAGGTTACATTGAAGACCAGCAACCTTGATCGATGTCCAATCATGAAGTTGAATATGTTGCATGAGTGGAGTATGCAGTTCCAGGCCGTGTCTGGCGTTGTAACGATGTTGCCAGAGACGAGTCAGGATGGAATTCTTGGTTTCTCCAACATACTGTTTGCCACATCGATCACAGATGAGAAGGTAGATGCAGTTGTGATCAGTCGGATGGATTTTCTGGGTAATTCTCAGGAGAAGTTGGGAGACAGAATTTCGGACAAAGGTTAAGTATCGAAAAGAAGAATCACATTTGTGTCGTACTGTTGTTTTAAGACCCATCTCTAGTGTTGGCAATCTAGCTCTGACTAAGATATCCTTCAAATTTGGGTTCTTCCTATGCAGAAATAATCTTAAAGTCAGAGAGAAAACCAGAGTTAGGGATCAGATGATTATAATTAATTTTAACGATCCTATTAATATTAACACTGTGGTAGAATATGTAGAAATAAAGGGAATGATTTTCTTGTCGTCTCTGATTTTCTGAATTCTAAAGGTTGCAAAACATTGTCTCAGAAAACATCTAGAGTATCCCCTGGAACGGAGGGCTTGAAAAAGGGTTCGGACCGCCTCCTGAAAGTCTCCTGGAACAGTGCAAATACGTTTAAAACGCAATAATTGTGATTTGACAATACCTCTAAAAGTGTGTTTTGGATGAAAGCTATTTTTATAAAGTAAAGCGTGTGTGTCTGTGGGTTTAAAGTAGACTTTAATGTCCAATTTATTTTGATCAGAGAATTTAAGTCCCTTATAAACTGTAGTGTCTAAAAAATTAATTGAACGTTCAGAAATTTCAAATTTAAGTTTAATAGAAGGATCAACATCATTGAGAAAAGAAATAAATTGTTGGAACTGCTCCATGGAGGAGGTCCAAATTCCCCAAATATCATCCAGGAACCTGTAATAATGTAATGGAGGAGTGGGACAATTGGTGAGAGCTGTTTCCTCCCAAACAGCCATGAAGATATTGGCATAAGAGGGGGCAAAAGATTTGCCCATTGCTGTTCCTTTAATTTGTAAATAATATTTTGAATCAAAAACAAAATCATTTCTAGTCAAGTTTAATTCAAGTAATCTTAATAAGTCTCTGTCCGGACGAAAGGAGTCAGGATATTTATAAAAGATTTTTGTACTGCCGTAAGACCCGATTTGGTGTCAATATTGGTGTATAAACTATCCACATCTAGGGAGAATAAAATGAGTTGGGAGGAATTGTGAGGTTCTTTACAATATCAATAAAATGATATGTGTCTTTAATGTAGGAAGGATGTTTCATGGAGAGGGATTTAAAAGTATTCAATAAAATCCGCCACTCTGTCGGTGTCACTACCACAATCAGAAACAATAGGTCGACCTGGCGGCATAACGAAGGGTGGAAACCAGGTGGAAGGATCTTTGTGTATTTTAGGAAGCATGTAAAATTTTCTTTCATTCGGTTTCTCATCTCCCAGGAGGAATCTAAATTGTTTAATGTTAATAAATTTTCTATTTAAAAGGGAGGTTAGGATATCCCTGAGAATGGGATAAGATGCTGGATAGATAGGTGCATCCAGTGTTTTATAATGATTAGGATTATTAAGTTGTCGGAGTGCTTCATTTACATAAGCTGATCTGTCCATGATGACAACAGCGCTACCTTTATCAGCTGGTTTGATGACAATATCTGAGTTGTTTTAAGCGATTTTAAAGCTAGAACTTCTTCTGAAGAAAGGTTGTTTTCTCTTTGAAAAACGAAATTTAGATTTAAAGGACCTGTTGTTCCTAGTAATTAATTGATTAATGACCTCTGGGAGATTAGATGCTGCCGGTGACCACAAGGAGGGAGGGAGAAAGGGGAGAAGAGTTTTTTCTCTGGTGCCTTCAAAATATGCTGCCAATTTGAGTCTCCTGTGAAAACACTGTAAATCATATTCTAGAATATCACGAGACGCAGTGTTGATAGATGGGACAAAGGAAAGGCCCCTACTAAGTAGACTAATTTGTGCATCATTAAGTGTAAGATTCTTGGAAAGATTAACAATGTTATTTTGAACAATGGAGTGTAAGGAGGGAGCAGTCAACCCCGGCCCTGGAGGGTTTACGGGGATGACAAGTTTAACTGCTGCATCCAGTGATTAAAGATGATGCCCGCTGTCCTTTTAGTCCAGAGAAGGGCTGAGTTAGTTTCTAATTTAGAAGAATCAATGATTGATAGGTGATTTGAGTAGTCAATAATGAAATCATTCAGATGAAATAGATTTGCTTTCTCGGAAGGTGGGAGATCATTAGGGATGTGAATTAAAGGGATGTAGATTTTTGTCCCCGGTAGTTGGCTTTTTGCAGTACGGACCGCTGTTTGAAGTTGTTTAATGGAGGTAGCTTTAGTGTTTTGTTTTCTGCTGTAGAAGCCTAGTGCTAAAATGACTATTTCAACCTTGGTTTGAGTGACAGCTTTTTTGAGAACTTCAGCGATGTGTCTGAAATTAGCCTCAGGATAACATTCAATTTGTAAGTCCTCAATATTAAATTGAGGGAAACGAGAGACACATTTGAGTCACCAATAAGCAGGATTTTTTTTTGTAAATAGTAAGAGACCAATCTGACATTTTGCGTTTCGTTGTTAAGTGCATATTGACCTTACCCCTGAATGAGGAAGATGGTTGATGAGCGGCAGAGGGAATCCCCCTGAATCAGTGGACGGAAGAGAGGGTTATCAGACGCCTCAGCAAAGTCAGCTTCTGCATCCTCAGAGTCTGTGTCGTTGTCAGACTCATTAGGCTCGGATTCTTGAGATTCGTTAAATCCCTCTGGTTCAAGGGGAGTGTCATCTTCAGGGGAAAAGGGCCTGTGTACAGTGACAATGGGAGGTTCTTCAAATTGGGTCTCCTCAATTGTGTCAGGATGGTCAGCTGTTGATGAATCAAATTCCAGTCGGTGTCGTCGATATCTTTGAGGAAGGGGTTCGGAAACTGCCGTGTGAGGTACTTCCTCCCGGGGAGGGGAGGGGAAACTGGAAATGGGATCTGACCGTATAGTGTCCGCAGAGTCAGAGGGGGACACTGAGGTGGCCGGGTGGGTCACACTTGGCACTGTAGTTGGAAGAAAAATTGGAAAAATCTTTTTTTGTTTTTGTTTAGGTGGAGGTTTCAGTGAATGTTTATGTTGTTGTGATTCTGTGTGAAGAAGGGCCCCAGTAGAGTGTGAGGTCGTTGGCAGGTCAATTGTTTTGATCCTGTGTTTCAGGGGCTTGGAGGAGGTGGGAGCTGATTGCACAGGAGGTGGGGGAGGGTTGTCAGATGCAGACTTTGCGGCAGCAGTGGCACGATGAGGTCGTGGTCGTTTAGGAGGAGGGGAGGGAGGAGGAGGGGAGAGGAGGGAGAGGAGGAGGTGGAGGTGGAGGAAGGGGGGCCAGGAGGGTTATCCTCTTCATCTTCTTCTGAACTCGAAGTGTCTCTTGCCTGTGATTGTATATATCCCTCTGCCTGTTCAATGGTGGATTGTCTCAGTCGTGTAAATTTTCTGAGTGCCCATCTGGTGGCCACTTTAAAGGGGCTCTCCAGTTCAAGGTCCTTGTTGGAGAGTTCATCCATAAGAACAGTCAGGCATTCAGTGTAATGTTGTTCCAAAGTGTCCAGAGCCACCACACCCCATTGTCGCGGCATTGCCCTCCAGAGAGAGCATAGTAGTGGAATTAGGCATTGCAGGTCGAATTAAGTCACATAAAAAAATCCACTGTACGGGCGAATCGTCAAGGGGCCTTTGTTACCGTGAGTTGTAGTAACATTTTCCAGGTGATGGCATATTTTAATTATGTTGAAAAAATCCGTGAAAGTTGTGCAAATTTTGCACTAGGTGCAGGTGCTCGGGTGGGTAATCAGTGTGTCTCCGGTCTGAGCTGTTGTTGCGGGCGGTCATCCGTGCGTCTGTCTCTGGTGCGGCCAGTGCGCCTGTCATCACGGCGTCTGTCATCACGGCGTTTGTAATCCGGGCGCTCGGCTTGGCGCCTGTCATCCGAGCGGTTGGCAGAGTGATCAGCATTGCGTCCTTCAGCAGAGCGGTCACGGTAGCGGCCAGCTACTACGTCTGCATAGGAACGCGTGTCGCGTCGAGAGTGGGATTGAGTGTCATCATCATTGTAGCGGGAATCATGACGGGAATCAGCCGTTCTTCGGTGCCGTTCACGATCGGCTCGTTTATTGTCATTACGAGTGAAAGATCGATTACGTGAAGGAAAATGTGAACGTGCGTCATAAAAATTCTTTTCTTCACCCTCCGAGGAGAGAAAGGTAGGGCGGGAATCTTTTCGGTGTGATCGGCGATCACGATAAGATAGTTCGTCAGAGAAACATCCTTCATCATAGTTTGGATCATTACTCACGGAGCGGCGTCTGGAAAGCTGAGTGCGATCAGGATTTCGGCGGCGGCCAGAGTCGGGGAACCGGTACGAAGGAGGTATTGGCCGGTTAGGATTGGGGTTAGGGTTCCGGTAACTCCGTGAGGGGAGACCGGAACGGGCACTAGCCATCCTCCGTGGTGGTTCTCGACTTCTGGCACTCGGGGAACATGTGTCGTAGTTCTCCCTGTCTCTCCGGCGTCTGGGTTGTTGACGCCACTCGCGCTGGCGCTCCATGGGTGAGGAGCGGTGAGGTTCCCAGGATGGAAAGAAAAAACTTTTTTTGCAGAGTCGAGTAAATTCCAAAAAATTCTTTTATTGGTTTGACAAAATTGTTTTTCTCCGTGTCGTAGTGAAAAACAAAAATTAAGAAAGAAAATTCAAAGAACTGTTATAAATAAATTGAACTCAAATTTAAATTTTAAATATAAAACAGATGAAAACGCTCAAATATGTACAAAAGGCAAATTGTGCCTATGCCCGTCGCGACGTTTCGATAAGGATTAATATCTTCTTCAGGCGGGCAAAAGAAGGAGTAACATTCTTCATGAGGTAGAGCGTTCTGAAGCGAGTGGAGTGAGCAACAGGTTATAAGGGGTCTGAAGGAACGCCCTGTAGAGTCACGTGGTTGCTTGTTTACATTGAGGTTCTTTCAGAGTGGCAAGCTTTACAAAAATGGTGCAATGGTGCCCTCTACCGGAATGGGAGAAACATGACAAGAGTATGGTGGATGCAAAAATAGTGAAAATCAGAGAACTCAGAAAAACAGTGTGCAACATATAGAGTAATGAATAAGGATCGTTTTTTACAAGAATAATGAAGACAATTTGACAATTATAGAGATTAAGAGGTTGGATATCAAACAGAGGAAATACAAGTTGATGTAGGTGGCAGATATGGTATTGAAAAACGGTAAAGAAAAATAAAAAGAAAATAAATAAAATAAATTGGAAAACAAATAAATAAATAAATAAATAAATAAAAGAAAAGAAAAGAAAAATGTATAAAAATAAAGAAAATCGTGGAAGAGTGTTTATAATTAAGTTTAGGTGTGGAAAAGAAGAAAGTTAAGTTTAGAAAAAAGGTATTGGTTATCGTTATAGTGAAAATAAGTAAAAGGCCAAAATTCTGGATATAAAATTAAGTTTAGGCGTGAGAGCAAACTGGTTAAGTTTAGAGAAAACGTGTCGTGGTAGGGTTTGGAAATAAAAATTAAATAAAAAGTTATAATTAGGTTTAGTGTGTGGAAAACTAAAATTAAGTTTAGGCGTGAAGATGAATTGGTTCCGTTTAGGAGAAGGGTCACGGTTAGGTTTAAGAATGAAAATTAATCAGAAAAATCATGGTTAGGTTTAGTCATGAAGATCAATTAATTAAGTTTAGGAAAAAGCTGGACTTAAGTTTAGGCGTGAAGTCAAATTGGTTCTGTTTAGGGAAATTATATGGTTAGGTTTAAACATGGAAATTAAATGATTAACTTTCAAAAGGAGTTATAATTAGGTTTAGGCGTGAAGATGGAAATGGTTGAATTTAGAAAAAATTGTTGGAATTAAAAAGTCCAGGTAAGTATCAAGTGAAAGTTATAATTGCTCAAATAGTAATGCTTTGTAAAAAACAAAGAAAGAAAAGAAAAATAAGAAAATGGAAAGAATAGAAGAAAAACAAAAATAAAAAAATAATAATAGAATAGAAATAAACAAAAATAAAATAAAGAGAGAATAATTGTATGATGGTCTGTGAATACAATCATGTGATTATAAGGATGAACGAAGTTGTTTATTGAGACCATGTGGATGTCTGCTGCCAAGAAGATGAATCCACTTTCTTTCTTGTGTTTTCCTCTCTTTGTCTGTCCAGTTCAGGTTACATTGAAGACCAGCAACCTTGATCGATGTCCAATCATGAAGTTGAATATGTTGCATGAGTGGAGTATGCAGTTCCAGGCCGTGTCTGGCGTTGTAACGATGTTGCCAGAGACAGTCAGGATGGAATTCTTGGTTTCTCCAACATACTGTTTGCCACATCGATCACAGATGAGAAGGTAGATGCAGTTGTGATCAGTCGGATGGATTTTCTGGGTAATTCTCAGGAGAAGTTGGGAGACAGAATTTCGGACAAAGGTTAAGTATCGTAAAAGAAGAATCACATTTGTGTCGTACTGTTGTTTTAAGACCCATCTCTAGTGTTGGCAATCTAGCTCTGACTAAGATATCCTTCAAATTTGGGTTCTTCCTATGCAGAAATAATCTTAAAGTCAGAGAGAAAACCAGAGTTAGGGATCAGATGATTATAATTAATTTTAACGATCCTATTAATATTAACACTGTGGTAGAATATGTAGAAATAAAGGGAATGATTTTCTTGTCGTCTCTGATTTTCTGAATTCTAAAGGTTGCAAAACATTGTCTCAGAAAACATCTAGAGTATCCCCTGGAACGGAGGGCTTGAAAAAGGGTTCGGACCGCCTCCTGAAAGTCTCCTGGAACAGTGCAAATACGTTTAAAAGCATAATAATTGTGATTTGACAATACCTCTAAAAGTGTGTTTTGGATGAAAGCTATTTTTATAAAGTAAAGCGTGTGTGTCTGTGGGTTTAAAGTAGACTTTAATGTCCAATTTATTTTGATCAGAGAATTTAAGTCCCTTATAAACTGTAGTGTCTAAAAAATTAATTGAACGTTCAGAAATTTCAAATTTAAGTTTAATAGAAGGATCAACATCATTGAGAAAAAGAAATAAATTGTTGGAACTGCTCCATGGAGGAGGTCCAAATTCCCCAAATATCATCCAGGAACCTGTAATAATGTAATGGAGGAGTGGGACAATTGGTGAGAGCTGTTTCCTCCCAAACAGCCATGAAGATATTGGCATAAGAGGGGGCAAAAGATTTGCCCATTGCTGTTCCTTTAATTTGTAAATAATATTTTGAATCAAAAACAAAATCATTTCTAGTCAAGTTTAATTCAAGTAATCTTAATAAGTCTCTGTCCGGACGAAAGGAGTCAGGATATTTATAAAGATTTTTGTACTGCCGTAAGACCCGATTTGGTGTCAATATTGGTGTATAAACTATCCACATCTAGGGAGAATAAAAATGAGTTGGGAGGAATTGTGAGGTTCTTTACAATATCAATAAAATGATATGTGTCTTTAATGTAGGAAGGATGTTTCATGGAGAGGGATTTAAAAGTATTCAATAAAATCCGCCACTCTGTCGGGTGTCACTACCACAATCAGAAACAATAGGTCGACCTGGCGGCATAACGAAGGGTGGAAACCAGGTGGAAGGATCTTTGTGTATTTTAGGAAGCATGTAAAATTTTCTTTCATTCGGTTTCTCATCTCCCAGGAGGAATCTAAATTGTTTAATGTTAATAAATTTTCTATTTAAAAGGGAGGTTAGGATATCCCTGAGAATGGGATAAGATGCTGGATAGATCCAGTGGATAGATAAATTGCATCCAGTGTTTTATAATGATTAGGATTATTAAGTTGTCGAGTGCTTCATTTACATAAGCTGATCTGTCCATGATGACAACAGCGCTACCTTTATCAGCTGGTTTGATGACAATATCTGAGTTGTTTTTAAGCGATTTTAAAGCTAGAACTTCTTCTGAAGAAAGGTTGTTTTCTCTTTGAAAAACGAAATTTAGATTTAAAGGACCTGTTGTTCCTAGTAATTAATTGATTTTTCTCTTAAACAAAAATATGCTGCCAATTTTGTTCTGTGAAAACACTGTAAAATCATATTCCTAGAATATCCACGAGGCGCAGTGAATGTTTATAGATGGGACAAAGGAAAGCCCCCAATAAGTAGACTAATTTGTGCATCATTAAGTGCTTAAAAGATTCTTGGAAAGATTAACAATGTTATTTGAACAATACTGGAGTGTAAGGAGGAGTAGTCAACCCAGCCCTGGAGGGTTTAATGAGTGGCATGACAAGATTTAACTGCTGTATCCAGTGATTAAAGATGATGCCCGCTGTCCTTTTTAGTCCAGAGAAGGGCTGAGTTAGTTTCTAATTTAGAAGAATCTCAATGATTGATAGGTGATTTGAGTGTCATTGAATGAAAACATTCAGATAAATCAGACTGCTTTCTCAAGGTGGGAGATCATTAGGGATGTGAATTAAAGGGATGTAGATTTTTGTCCCCCGGTAGTTGGCTTTCTGCAGTTCGAACGGACCGCTGTTTGAGTTTAATGGAGTTCATGCATATGAACAGTAGCTTTAGTGTTTTGTTTTCTGCGGTAGTAGCCTCAGTGCTGGGAAATGACTATTTCAACCTTGGGTTTTTGAGGTGACAGCTTTTGGAGAACTTGTGGCGATGTGTCTGAAAGTGCCCCAGGATAACATTCAATTTGTAAGTCCTCAATATTAAATTGAGGGAAGCAGACACATTTGAGTCACCAATAAGCAGTGATTTTTGTAAAATGATGAGAGACCAATCCGTGACATTTTTGCGCCACTTTGTTAAGTGCATATTGACCTTGGCCCCTGAATGAGGAAGATGTCTTGATGAGCCGGCAGAGGGAATCCCTGAATCCAGTGGCCCAGGGAAGAGGTTCATCAGTCGCCTGTCAGCAAAGGTGAAGCTTCTGCATCTCAGAGTCTGTGTCGTCATGTTTGCACTCAATAGGCTCGGTCATCCTGAAGTTCGTCATAATCCCTCTGGTTCAAGGGGAGTGCCATCTTCAGCCAGGCCGGTGAAAAGGGCCTGTACTACGAGTGACAATGGGGAGGTTCTTCGAAATGAGGAATAGTGTCTCTCAATTGTGCGGGGAATCCAAGGAGGAAGTCAGCTGTTGATGAATCAAATTCCAGTCGTTTATTGATAAATTGCAGTGAAGTATCTGCGGAAGAGGGTTCGAGGCTGCGTGCAGGAGTGTACTTCCTCCCGGGGAGGAGGGAAACTGAAAATGGGATCTGGACCCGATTATTGTCCGCCCAGAGTCAGGGGGACACTGGGGTGGCCGGGTAAGTCACACTTGGCACTGTAGTTGGAAGAAATTGGAAAAATCTTTACTTTTGTTTGGGTGGAGGTTTCTGTGAATGTTTATGTTGTTGTGATCAGGATTCAATGAAGAAGGGTCCCAGTAGAGTGTGAGGTCGTGATGGCAGGTCAATTGTTTTGATCCTGTGTTTCAGGGGGGCTTGGAGGAGAGGTGGGAGCGAGCTGCACGGGAGGTGAAGAGGTTGTCAGATGGTTGTCAGATGCGGCGACTTGATGGCAGCAGTATGTGGTGATGCGTTTCGGAGGAGGCTTAGGAGGGGGAGGAGGGGAGGAGGGAGGGAGGAGAGAGGAGGTGGAGGTGGAGGAGGGGGGGGCCAGGAGGGTTGTCCCTCTTCATCTTCTTTCTGAACTCGGGAAGTGTCTCTTGCCTGTGATTGTATATATCCCTCTGCCTGCTTCCAATGGTGGATTGTCTCAGTCGTGTAAATTTCTGAGGTGCCCATCTGGTGGCCACTTTAAAGGGCTCTCTCAGTTCCGAAGATCCTTGTTGGAGAGTTGCATCCATTTAAGAACAGTCAGCATTCAGATGTAATGTTGTTCCAAAGGTGTCCAGAGCCACCACACACCCCATTAATGGGTGTATTGCCCTCCAGAGAGCATAGTAGTGAAATTGGGCATTGCAGGGCGAATTAAGTGTCATAAAAAATCCATTCTACATGCATCGTGAAGCGGGCCTCAGCACGAGTGGAGTGAGCAACATTGTTAGGTGAGGAGTTGTAGTACGCCCTGTGGGAATCAGGTGATGGCATATTTTAATTATGTTGAAAAAATCCGTGAAAGTTGTGCAAATTTTGCACTAATGATTGCAGTGGTGAAGTGCAGGTAATCAGTGTGTCTCCAATCCCCAGGCTGTTGTACCAAAAATAGCGGTCATCCGTGGCGTCTGTCTCTGAGTGCGGCCAGTCGCTCTGTCATCACGGCTACTGTCATCAGCGTTTGCTTAATCCGGGCGCTCGGCTTGGCGCCTGTCATCCGAGGAGGTTGGCAGAGTGATCAGCATACAGGCCTTCAGCAGAGCGGTGGTTTGCGGTAGCTGCCAGCTGACGGCCTGCATAGAACGCGTGGTCAGCGGCCGAGAGTACGGATTGGTGTCATCATCATTGTAGCGGGAATCATAAAACGGGAAGAAAAGAAAAAAATGAGTGCCGTTTCACAATCCCGGCTAGAGTGTTTATTGTCAGTTTACGTGTGGAAGAAAGATTACGTTTAGAAGGAAAATAGTGAGCGTAATGGTGAACGCAAGGCCATAAAGGCCAAAATTCTGGATTCACCCTCCGAGGAGAGAAAGGTAGAAACAGAAACTGGGAATCTTTTAGGTGTGATCGGCGATCACGATGAATATGGTTAAATGAGAAAACATCCTTCATCATAGTTTGGACTATTACTCACGGAGTGCTGCGTCTGGAAAGCTGAGTGAAAGATCAGGATTGGCGGCGGCCAGAGTCAGGAAACGCATGCGAAGGGAGGTATTGGCCGTTAAGATTGGGGTTAGGGTCTGGTAAATCTCCGTGAGGGGGAGACCATGGAGCAGGCACTAGCCATCCTCCCGGTGTGGTTCTCGACTTCTGGCACTCGGGAGACATGTGTCGTAGTTCTCCCTGTCTCTCCGGCGTCTGGGTTGTTGACATGCCACTCGGCGCTAGCTCAAGGTGAGGGCGGTGAGGTTTCCCAAATTGGATGGAAATGAGCTTTTTTGCAGAGTCATTGGTACGAATTCAAAAGGATCCTTTTATTGGTTTGACAAAATTGTTTTTCTCCGTTATTATTGTCTTAGTGAAAAACAAAATTAAGAAAGAAAATTCAAAGAACTGTTATAAATAAATTGAACTCAAATTTAAATTTTAAATATAAAACAGATGAAAAGCAGCTCAAATATGTGCAAAAGGCACCAGTGTGCCTATGCCCGTCTGACGCTTTTCGATAAGATTAATATCTTCTTCAGCGGGCAAGAAGGAGTAACATCTTGAGAGAGCTCAGCGAAAGTGGACATCTTAACTGCCAAGAGGATGGTCACTTTTCGTTCTTCAAAGTTTTCACTCTCTTTGTGAGCAACAGGTTACATTGAGAAGACCAGCAGCCTTGATCCCTGTAGAGTCACGAAGTTGAATATGTTGCATGGTGGGTATCGGTTGAGGCACGTTGATCTCTTGGCGGTTAGCAACGCTGTTGCCAGAAACGAGGTCAGGATGCAATTCGCGGTGCCTCCTACATGCTAATTTTACCACATGGATCCAAACATGAGGAAGGTGAATGCAGTTGTGATCCAAAATGATGGAAAATCAAGGTGAATTCTCAGAAGGAGACAGTGTGAGACATATAGGTAATGAATAAGGATAAGTTTTACAAAAGAATAATGACATTTATTAATGGTACAGTTTTAAGACCCATTAAGAGTGTTGGCAATCTGGCGCTCAAACTAGGAAATCCTTGAGAGTTGATGTGAGTGCTATGAGTAAATAGGTATTGAAGTCCAGAGAGGAAACCAGGATGTAGAAATCAAATGGTTAAAATTAATTTTAATGTTCTATTCTAGAGTGGCACTAGCTTATAAAATGGTGAAATAAAATCTATGAATGTAAAGAGGTCTCGGTGGAAGAGTGTTGGTAGGTTGCAAAATATTGTGTCAGAAAAGATCAGTATCCTGGAACGGAGGGCTAGAAAAAAATTGGGACCGCCTCCTGAAGGGTATCCTTATAGTGTAAGTTTAAAGAATAATAATTCTGGATTTTACAATAAGTCTAAAGCGTGAGAGATGAAAGCTGGTTACGTTTATAAACGATGTCGAGGTTGGATATGAAATTAAAAGTGAAATACAAAGTTATAATTAGGTTTAGATATGGGAATTTAGAAAACGGTAAAGTATGGTGTCTAAAAAAATTAATTGAAACGTTTTGGAAAGGGTCAAAGTTAAGTTTAAAGAAGGATCAAAATTAATCAGAAAAATAAATGGTTGGAAATGCTCCGCGAAAAAATCCAAATTCCCCAAATATCATCCAAGGAACCTGTTATAATTAAGTTTAGGTGTGGGAAAGAAGAAAGCATTTCCTCCCAAAAAGGTATTGTTATCGTTATAGTGAAACAAGTAAAAGGCCAAAAGGTGCATATATTCCTTAAGTTTAGTGAGAGCAAACTGCTAAGTTTAGAGAAAATCGTGTCGTGGTAGGGGTTTAAATAAAAATTATCTTAAAAGAGTCTATAATTAGGTTTAAAAGTTCAGGATATTTATAAAGATTTTAGTTGAAGATGAATTGACCAGGCTTAGGAGTATAATAGGGCTTGTAAGAACGATCCAAATCTAATCAGGAAATCAGGGTTAGGTTTAGCCGCGAAGATCAATTACATTGCTTAGGAAAAGCTGGACTTAAGTTTGTGTTGAATGTGGGAAGGATGGTTCATGGAGAGGGATTTACAGGTATTCAATAACATGGAAATTAAACGATTAACTTTCAATCAGAAACATTATAATTAGGTTTGAGGCGTGACCCGAGAAGATGGAAATGGTTGAAGGATTTAGAGAAGGAATTGTTTGGATTAAAGAAGTCCATTGGTGAGTCATCTCAGGAGGAAGTTATAGGTTGCTCAGATGTGAATAGATTTTGCTACCTAAAAGGGACAAAGAGAAGAAGAGAAAATAAGAGAAATGGAAGAATAGAAGAAAACAAAATAAAAAATAATAATAGGAAGTAAGAAATAAACAAAAATAAAATAAAGAGAGAAGCTAATTGTACATGATGGTCTCAGGAGAATACAATCATGTGATTTAAGGATGAGGATGAACTGGAGTTGTTTATTGGAGACCAAGCTGGATGTCTGCTGCCAGAAGATGAATCCACTTTCTTTGAAAAAATTTCTCTCTTTGTCTGTCCAGTTCAGGTTACATTTGAATATCAGCAACCTTGATCGATGTGTCCAATCATGAAGTTGAATATATTTGGGTATGAGGGGTATGCAGTTCAGGCCGTGGTGTCTGGCGTAGTAACGATGTTGCCAGAGACGAGTCAGGATGGAATTCTTGGTATTCTCCAATATCACGATTTGCTTACATCGATCACAGATGAGAAGGTAGATGCAGTTCAGATCAGTCGGATGGATTTTCTGGGTAATTCAGTGTAAGTTCTTGAGAAAGAATTGGGACAAGGTTATCGTATACATCGAAAGAAGAATCACATTTGTGGCTGCACTGTTGTTTAAGACCCATCTCTAGTGTTGGCAATCTAGCTCTGACTAAGATATCCTTCAAATTTGGGTGTCCTTTGGTGCAGAAATAATCTTTAAAGTCAGAGAGAAACCAGAGTTAGGGATCAGATGATTATAATTTTAATTTTAACGATCCTATTAATATTAACACTCGGTAGAATATGTAGAAACAAAGGGAATGATTTTCTTGTCGTCTCTGATTTTCTGAATTCCTAAAGTTTAAAACATTGTCTCAGAAAAACATCTAGGAGTATCCCCTGGAGCGGAGGGCTTGAAAAAGGGTTCCTGGACCGCCTCCTGAAAGTCTCCTGGAACAGTGCAAATACGTTTAAGCGCCAATAATTGTGATTTGACAATACCTCTAAAAGTGTGTTTTGGATGAAAGCTATTTTTATAAAGTAAAAGCGTGTGTGTCTGTGGGTTTAAAAGTGAACTTTAATGTCCAATTTATTTTGATCAGAAGAATTTCAGTCCCTTATAAACTGTAGTGTCTAAAAATTAATTGAATTTTGAACAAATTTCAAATTTAAGTTTAATAGAAGGATCAACATCATTGAGAAAAAGAAATAAATTGTTTGGAACTGCTCCATGGAGAAAGGTCAAATTCTAAATATCATCCAGGAACCCGTAATAATGTAATGGAGAAATTACAGGACAATTGGTGAGAGCTGTTTCTCCCCAAACAGCCATGAGATATTATTGGCATAAGAGGGGCAAAGGATTGCCTATTTAACATTCACTGAATTTTGTAAATAATATTTTGAATCAAAAACAAAAGTCATTTCTTAGTCAAGTTTAATTCAAGTAATCTTTAACAAGTCTCTGGTCGAGATGAGAAAGGAGTCAGGATATTTATAAAAGATTTTTGTGCCGTCAGAAGACCCGATTTGAGTGTCAATATTGGTATATAAACCATCCACATCTAGGGAGAATAAAAAATGAGTTGGGGAGGAATTGTGAGGAGTTCTTTTACAATATCAATAAAATGATATGTGTCTTAATGTAGGAAGGATGTTTCATGGAGGAGGGATCAAAAGTATTCAATAAAATCCCCACTCTGTCAATCAGAAACAATAGGTCAATCATACAACGGGCGTCGGAACCAGGTGGAAGGCATCTTTTGTGTGACTAGCAGTGTACTATCGGTTTCTCATCTCCCAGAGGAATCTAAATTGTATTAATGTTAGCATGTAATTTTCTGCTTTCATTCGGAGGTTAGGATATCCCCAGAATGGACACATATATATTTATATAGGTGCATCCAGTGTTTTATAATGATTAGGATGGTTGTTGTCGGAGGTTTATTTATATAAGGATGATCTGGATGATGATGGGATAAATGCATCTACCTTTAGAATATTGGTTTGATGACAATATCTGAGTTGTTTTTAACTGCTTCTTTTACAAGCTAGAACTGATCTGTCCATGAATGACAACAGGCGCTGCCTTTATCAAGCGGTTTTGATGACAATATCTGAGTTGTTTTTAAGCGATTTTTAAAGCTAGAACTTTCTTCTGAAGAAGGTTGTTTTCTCTTTGAAAGTACCAATTTAGATTCAAAGGACCTGTTGTTCTAGTAATTAATTGATTAATGACCTCAGGAGATTAGATGCTGCGGTGACCACAAGGAGGGGAGGGAGAAAGGGAGAAGAGTTTTTCTCTGGTGCCTTCAAAATATGCTGTGCCAATTTGAGTTCTCCTGTGAAAACACTGTAAAATCATATTCTAGAATATCACGAGACGCAGTGTTGATAGATGGGACAAAGGAAAGGCCCTCAACACAGACTAATTTGTGCATCATTAAGTGTAAGATTCTTGGAAAGATTAACAATGTTATTTTGAGAACAATGGAGTGTAAGGAGGGAGCGAACAACCCTGCCCTGAGAGCTTTACGGGGGATGACAAGCTTCTTCTTGCCGCATCCAGTGATTAAAGAGATGATGCCCCGCCGTCCTTTTAGTCCAGAGAAGGGCTGAGTTAGTTTCCTAATTGTAAGAATCAATGATTGATAGGTGATTTGGAGTGAGTGTCAATGAAATCATTCAGATGAAATATTAGATTTGCTTTCTCGGAGGTGGGAGATCATTAGGATTCTGTGAATTAAAAGGGATGTAGATTTTTGTCCCCGGTAGTTGAAAACTTTTTTGTGCATGGACCGCTTGGCTGAAATTTGAAGTTGTTTAATGGAGGTAGTTTTAGTGTTTTGTTTTCTGCTACTTAGTAGCCCTAGTGCTAAAATGACTATTTTAACCTTGGTTTGAGTGATAGCTTTTTGAGAACTTCAGCGATGTGTCTGAAATTAGCCTCAGGATAACATTCAATTTGTAAGTCCTCAATATTAAATTGAGGAAACGAGTTACATTTGAGTCACCAATAAGCAGGATTTTTTTGTAAATAGTAAAGAGACCAAATTGACATTTTGCTGCTTGCTAGTTAAGTGCATATTGACCTTACCCCTGAATGAGGAAGATGGTTTGATGAGCGGCAGAGAGAACTCTGAATCAGTGGGCCGGGGAAGAGAGGGTTATCAGACGCCTCAGCAAAGTCAGCTTGCATCCTCCAGAGTCTGTGTAGATTTGTCTGACTCATTAGGCTCGGATTCTTGAGATCTAAGTAAATCCCTCTGGGTCTGGGGAGTGTCATCTTCTAGGAGAAAAAGGGCCTGTGTACAGTGACAATGGGAGGTTCTTCAAATTGGGTCTCCCTCAATCAGGCCAGGATGGTCAGCTGTTGTTGATGAATCAAATTCCAGTCGGTGTCGTCGATATCTTTGGAGGAAGGGGTTCCGGAAACTGCCCGTGTGGTACCTCCTCCCGGGGAGGAGGAAACTGGAAATGGGATCTGACCGTGATAGTGTCCGCAGAGAGTCGAGAGGGGACACTGAGGGTGGCTCGGGTGGGTCACACTTAAGTACTGTAGTTGGAAGAAAAATTGAAAAAATACTGTTTTTTGTTTAGGTGGAGGTTTAGTGAATGTTTATGTTATTTGTGATTCTGTGTGAAGAAGGCCTCCCAGCAGAGTGTGAGGGTCGTTGGCAGGTAACCTGTTTTGATCCTGTGTTCCAGGGGCTTAGGAGGGAGGTGGGAGCTGATTGCACAGGGAGGTGGGGAGAGGGCTGATGCAGACTTTCTGCGGCAGCAGTGGCACGAAGGATGGTCGTGGGTGGATTAGGGAGGAGGGAGGGGAGGGAGGGAGAGAGAGGAGAGGAGGGGAGGTGGAGGTGGAGGAAGGTAAACAGGAGGGTTATCCTCTTCATCATCTTCTGAACTCAGAAGTGTCTCTTGCCTGTGATTGTATATATCCCTCTGCCTGTTTCAAGCTGGATTGTCTCGAGTCGTGTAGATTTTCTGAGGTGCCCATCTGGTGGCTACTTTAAAGGGGGCTCTCCAGTTTCCGAAGGTCCTTGTTGGAGAGTTCGTCCATAAGAACAGTCGGGCATTCAGTGTGTAATGTTGTTCCAAAGTGTCCAGAGCCACCACACCCTCATTGTCGCAAGTATTGCCCTCCAGAGAGCATAGTAGTGGAATTAGGAATTTGTATGGCCTAATTAAGTCACATAAAAAATCCACTGTACGACTAATCGTCAAAGGGGCCTTTTTGTTACCGCGGAGTTGTAGTAACATTTTTTCAGGTGACAAGTATATTTTAATTATGCGTTGAAAAAATCATTGAAAGTTGTGCGGCACCCCGGCACTAGAGTGCGGAAGTGCTAAAGGTGGGTAATCAGTGTCTCCGGGTGCAGGCTGTTGTTAATGATCATCCGCAAGGTCTGTCTCTGGTGCGGCCAGTGCGCCCCACTGTCATCACGGCGTCTGTCATCACGCAGCGTTGTAATCCAGGCTCCGGCTTGGCGCCTGTCATCCGAGCGGTTGGCAGAGTGATCAGCATTGCGTCCTTCAGCAGAAGCGGTCGCGGTAGCGACCAGCTACTACTGTCTGTATAGGAGCAGCGTGTCGGCTACGAGAGTGGGATTGAGTGTCATCATCATTGTAGCGGGAATCATGGCCCGGGGAATCAGCTGTTCTTCGGTGCCGCTATACGATCGGCCTAAGCGGCTGTCATTACGGTGAAAGATGGAATGCGTGAAGAGAAAATGTGAATCGGCGTCATAAAAATTCTTTCTTCACCCTCGAGGAGAGAAAGGTAGGGCGGGATTCTTCGCAGTGATGGGCGATCACGATAGAATAGTTCTGTCAGAGAAACATCCTCCATCATAGGTTGGACTATTACTCCACCGGAGCGCCTGAGCTGAGGCGATTGTACTCGCGGCAGGATTTGGTGAGTCGGGGAACCGGTAATGTAAGGAGGTATTACCGTTAGGGATTGGGGTTAGGGTTCCGACGTAACTCCGCGAGGGAGCACCGAACGGGCACTAGCCATCCTCCGTGGTGGTTCTCACTTCTGGCTTTCCCGGGGAACATGTGTCGAAGTTCTCCCTGTCTCTCCGGCTGCCTGGGTTGTTGACGCCATCAAGGCTGGCTAGCTTCCATGGAGTGAGGGAGGCGGTGAGGTTCCCAGGATGGAAAGAAAACTTTTTTTGCAGAGTTTATAAATTCCAAAAATTCTTAATTGGTTTGGACAAAATTGTTTTTCTCCGTAATAAGTGAAGTGAAAAACAAAAAATTAAGAAAGAAAATTCAAAGAACTGTTATAAATAAATTGAACTCAAATTCTAAATTTTCAATATAAAACAGATGAAACGCAACTCAGAAATATGTACACAAGGCAAATTGTGCCTATGCCCGTCCTTGACGTTTCGATGGATTAATATCTTCTTCCAGGCGGGGCAAAAAGAAGGAGTATCATTCTTCATAAGCGGCGTTCTGAAGCGAGTGGAGTGAGCAACAGGTTCTAAGGGGTCTGGTAGAAGAGTGTTTATAATTAAGTTTAGGTGAAAAGAAGAAAGTTAAGTTTAGAAAAAAGGTATTGGTTATCGTTATAGTGAAAATAAGTAAAAGGCAAAATTCTGGATATAAAATTAAGTTTAGGCGTGAGAGCAAACTGGTTAAGTTTAGAGAAAACGTGTCGGTAGTAGGGTTTGGAAATAAAAATTAAATAAAAAGTTATAATTAGGTTTAGGTGTGGGAAAACTAAAATTAAGTTTAGGCGTGAAGATGAATTGGTTCCGTTTAGGAGAAGGGTCACAGTTAGGTTTAAGAATGAAAATTAATCAGAAAAATCATGGTTAGGTTTAGTCATGAAGATCAATTAATTAAGTTTAGGAAAAAGCTGGACTTAAGTTTAGGCGTGAAGTCAAATTGGTTCTGTTTAGGGAAATTATATGGTTAGGTTTAAACATGGAAATTAAATGATTAACTTTCAAAAGGAGTTATAATTAGGTTTAGGCGTGAAGATGGAAATGGTTGAATTTAGAAAAAATTGTTAGGGTTAGGGTTAGGGTTAGGGTTAGGTTTAGGAATAAAGAGTTTATCTCCCTAAGGAGAAAACCGGTGCACTCTCTGCAACAGAGTGCGATCCGGGTGGGCCCCCCAGCCCTTAGTTTGTCCACCACCCGAAGGTGGTGGGTTGTCCAAAAATTACACTTAGCATGTAGCTAGCGTGGAGACGGCGTTCGCGCAACGTTTCAGCTTAGAATAGCCTTCCTCAGGCGCTGGCCGTCTGGAGCTGACCGCCTAGTATGGCGTGACGCTCTAAGAGGCCCGTGCTCTGCTGCACCTCCCTACCTCTGATCAAAAAATTGGCTCAAAAATTGGTTTAAAAATTGGTTCCGAATGTTTTTTTCAGGTTGCAGTTAGGGTTAGGGTTAGGGTTAGGGTTAGGAAAAAAGGTTTATCTCCCTAGGGAGAAAACCGGTGCACTCTCTGCAACAGAGTGCGATCCGGGTGGGCCCCCCAGCCCTTAGTTTGTCCACCACCCGAAGGTGGTGGGTTGTCCAAAAATTACACTTAGCATTTAGCTAGCGTGGAGACGGCGTTCGCGCAACGTTTCGGCCTAGGAATGGCCTTCCTCAGGCGCTGGCCGTCTGGAGCTGACTGCCTGAAATGGCTTGTCGCTCTAAGAGGCCCGTGCTCTGCTGCACCTCCCTCCCTCTTCAAAAAATTGTTTTCAAAAATTGGTTTCAAATTTTTCTTTCAGGTTGCAGTTTAACGTCGTGCCCAGGACGCAGGTAAGTAAAAATTTGGTATAATTTATGAGTGTTTAATTTAGGTGACTTTATATAGTTTTTAATTTATTAATTTGTACCTGTAATCGACACCACCGTCATCTACTACATATTTCCCTAATATGGGATTATTTATGTTTTTCCCTCAGGTGGGAAGACGGTCCTGTCATTAAGAGTGCCGGACCCCTAATATGGGGACTCTTACGTCAACTCATTCATCGAGGTAAGTCTTTTTCAATTAGTATTAGTTTTTCGAATTTTCATTAATTTGTTATTCTTCTTTTTTTCTACAGGGCTTCAATCAGGTAAGTATAATGTATTTTTGTTTGTCCAATTAATTGTTTCTATTCTTTTTTAGGTTCTCCAATCAGGTAAGTGGTTCAGGTGAGTAGGTTTTATCCTTTTCTTCTTTTCTTCTCTATCCTCTTCCTTTCCTCTTCCTTTATCCCTTTCTTCCTTTCCCCTTCCCATCTTCTTCCTCCCTTGTCTTCTTTTCCTCTGTCCTTCCCGTATCTCTCCTTTACTCCACTAATCTTCTCCTTTCTTTTCTTCCAGGTCCATGGTCATCCACTCCATTATGTCCTCTGCTGTCCTCGATGCCTTAATAAAAATGCGCTAATATGCGATAAATAAATATTGGCTCAACTGTTCCCACTCACAGCGGCCTCCTGTCTTGATTGGCGTGAGTCATAGCTTTAGATAGACAAATGGGCTTTTGATCAGATTTAGGGATTAAATACTGAGATTAAATTAGGGCTAAGGGTTGGATTAAGGGGTTAGGAACAGGGTCAGGGGTTCTGATTAGGTACAGGGTTAGGGGTTAAGGTTAGGGTTAGGATCAGTTAGTGGTTAGATGTAGTCCAATTAGGGGTTAATTTAGAAGTCAAATAGGTTAAGTTTAGGTAATAAGACCGAATTGGTTCTGTTTAGGTGTAGGGGTCAAATTGGTTAGGTTTAGGGCTTAGGGTTAGGGTCAGGTGTAAAATGTCCAATTTAGGGAATGTCCAATTAGGGAATAAAGCAGGCAAATAAGGGGCTCAAGGGTTAGGGTTAGGGTTAGGGTTAGGAAAAAAGGAGTTTTCTCCAAAGAGAAAACCCGGTGCACACTCTGCAACAGGGTGTGTTCCAGGTGGGCTCCCCAGCCCTCGAGTTCTTCCACCACCCTAAGGTGGGTTAGGGTTAGGGTTAGGGTTAGGGGTTAGGGGTTAGGGGTAGGGTTAGGGTTAGGGTTAGGGTTAGGTTTTGAGGTGGGTGTCCAGTCCCCCCCGAGAGGGGAACCGGACGAGGCACGAGCCATCCTGGTGTTCACAGACCTCAATCCGACACTCGCAGGGTGAGAGGCTTCGTCTCTGCGGTCTTCGGAGGAGTGATGACGTAGTTGTTTTTGTCTTCGTGAAGATTTTCCGTCGACAAAAAAAGTCATTTTCGTGGCAAAATTTTGGTAAAAATTGTTCCAGCCGGTTAAGTGAGTCAAGGAAGAAGGTTGGTCGAGTCAAAAAAGTGTATTTTTCAACTTTTAATTTTCGAAGTTTTTCGAAGTTTTTAGAACAGTCACAAATGACGTGAAAATATGCTCAACTGGTACAATAATAAGGTTGCCTATGCGACGTTTCGATGCAAAAACAGATCTTCATCAGGCATAGAGGCAGTACAAAAAACACAGTTGTGGAGCGCTTACCGAGTCGGTGTTGCAAGTAAGGCGATGTCGCCAAAATGGACGGAGATTTTTTTCTCTCTGCTCGACCAAGTAAACAACATGCTATGCATGATGGGAAATGCAGTGTTGTTACCCGTGAAAGGACTCAAAATGGCGGAATAAACAGTACAGTAGCTCCCTCTGGTGGATGAAATTAACCATACAATGGCATTAAAAGGCCGCAGCAAACCCAGAGTTGTGGAACTATAAAAAATAAGAAAATAAACATGTGGACATGTACAGACAATTGTTGTGGCTCCAATGAATTTAGAAAAATTATAGTTATTATGAAATTGTCATTTTAGATAGTTAAGGTTAAATCTAAGTAAGTTTAATGAATTATAATTGAAATTTAGGTTAAGTTTTAGTGAAAATTAAGTTATAAAATAGTTCTATTTAGGTGAATGCCAAAAGGGGTTCAGGTTATGAATTAATTTTGTTTAGGCAAGTGCCAGAATGGGTTCAGGTTAGGATCAGAACCAGGGAGGGGTTAGAAAATAAATTAATATTAATAAATAGTTCTGTTTAGGCTAGTATCAGAAGGGGTTACGTTTAGGATGGGATGATGGTAAGCGGTCCAATGAGGGGTTAGAAAATATAGGTTGTAGATACTTCTGTTTAGGCGTGTAGAAACAACTGGTTCTGTTTAGGGTTAGGGTTAATGTGAAGTTAAAGAACAACATCATCCCTTTCGGGAGCCACAACAATTGAAGGAGAGACAGGACAAGATCACAAAGGTAGGTTACAGGTAAGTATACAAAATTGATTTATACAGGTAAGTATCACAGGTGCTTGAGTAGTTGTGAAGTTTGGTGAGAGGGAGGAAACGGAAGAGGCGCTTTCCTCCTGCATGATTGTTCACAGCACCCGGATCAAGGAGGGAAGAGAAATGGAGTCATCACCCCCTCCTGTAAGGGCTCAAAGAGAGAAATTAGATGCAAGTAATAAGAAAAAACAAATAGTGAAAAATGTGTCCTGTCTACTGTGTCCAACTATAAGGTTAGCGTTTTTTGCATTTCTTTGATTTTTTGTGTGTCATATGGGTTGATATGTCAGTGCTGGTGTGTAATTTTTTCTTTGATGCTATGTGGAAAAAAATATTTCTAATAGTGCGGGGTTCCTCAGCTTCAACATCATAATGGTGAGTGTTTGTTGCCTCTGTCTTCTTCAGGTCAGTGGGAGTCAGTTGTCCTGTGCCACTCCGTTTGAGTGGCAGGTGTGTGTTGAGGGTTAGGGTTAGGGTTAGGGTTAGGGTTAGGTTAGGGTTAGGGTTAGGTTGAGGAGAGGGTCTCCAACCCCTCTGGGAGGGGCCAGGGTTAGGGTTAGGGTTAGGGTTAGGGGTTAGGGGTTAGGGTTAGGGTTAGGGTTAGGTACAGGGGTAATAACCACGATCGGGAAATTCCCGATCCTCTAAAATGTCCATATCTCCACGGTGGAATGAGTTATAGACTTGAAATTTTGTACACATGTGTATGAGGCGTGTACCTACCTGTAACGTGAGTTACGTGATGATGTCACTTCCGGTTCCGGAGTTATACCGGAAATAGTCATATCTCGGGAACCGTAGGTCGTAGAGACTCGGGGATGGTACCAGTGTGTTCAGCATGGCCGAATTATGTCAGACGGATCAAGGTTCCAAGGTCGTAGGATTTACCGTTCTCGCGATATTTGCGTTTGAATTTCGCTATTAGGGTTAGGGTTAGGGTTAGGGTTAGGTTGTGGAGAGGGTCTCCAACCCCTCTGGGAGGGGCCAGAAAAAGCACTGTCCATCCCCCCATAGCCATCCCTCCACTGGACCCTCCGCTGGTTGTAGGGCTCCCTCCGACGGCGTCCATAGCGGACCTCCGTCCAACCGTCTTGCTCCATTTTAATTGTTTTTTAACTATTTATGAATTATTTATTTATTTATTTAACAATGAATTATTATTTATGTATTTATTAATGTAGCTATGAATTGTATTTATGCTATTGTTTATAAAAAATTCCAAAAAACCCCCCAAAAAAGTGAAAAAAAGAAGGACTGCTGTGTCCGCTCAAAAAACAATTTTAATAAGAACCCAAATAAAATAGAAATACAAGTACAGAAATGCAGCTGTTGCAATCAATAATAATAAGAACAAAAACAAAAACAACAACAAAAACAAAAAATCGTGTGTGCCGTCGCGACGTTTCGGCCCAGAGACGGGCCTTCTTCAGGCTTGGCACACCACAAAATAAAAAAGGTTGCTAGGCTAATGCTAGCTGAAGGAGTGGCTCTTTACAATTGGAGGTGTTGTCCGTTAAAAGATCCAAGAAACAATGAGCTCCCAAAAACCGGAGCTCCTATTTATACCCCATCGCTTTTTAATCGCTTTTTTAAAATTGTCATCGCTTATCGCTTTTTTTTACAGAAATCATGAAATATATACAAATAATACATTTTTAAACTCGTACCATTATGAAATATATGAAAAAAATAACCTTAATTAGTTTTTAAAGATTTTTAATTTTTTAATCATTTTTTAATTGTTTTTTAATGTTTTTAAATTTTTTAATCATTTTTAATTGTTTTTTAATGTTTTTTAATTTTTTAATCATTTTTTTTAAATTGTTTTTTAATGTTTTTTAATTTTTTAATTTTTTTAAACATTTTTAAGTAGTTTTTTAATTTTTAATATTTTTTTGTTTTTTATACTATGTCAAAGGTCACCACAAACACCAAACAAAAAACAAAGGTCACTAATAGTTAGTTTAAATATAAAAAGGTCATAAGGTCAAAATCAACTAAGGTTAGGGTTAGACAGGTTAGGTTTAGGGCCAGATTAGGTAATGGTTAGGGACAGGTTAAGTTTAGGGCCAGATCAAAAAATGGTTAGGGTTAGGACAGGTTAAGTTTAGGGCCAGATTAGGTAATGGTTAGGTTTAGGGCCAGATTAGGTTTAGGGCTAGATCCAAAATGATTAGGGTTAGAGACAGGTTAAGTTTAGGGCCAGATTAAGTAATGGTTAGGTTTAGGGTCAGATTAGGTTTAGGGCTAGATCCAAAATGGTTAGGGTTAGAAACAGGTTTAGTTTAGGGCCAGATCAAGAAATGGTTAGGGTTAGGACAGGTTAGGTTTAGGGCCAGATTAAGTAATGGTTAGGTTTAGGACCAGGTTAAGTTTAGGGCTAAACCTAGAAATGGTTAGGGTTAGGACAGGTTAAGTTTAGAGCCAGATCAAGTAGGGTTAGGGTTAGGGTTAGGGTTAGGATAAGGAGAAAAGGGCCTCCTCCTTCCGGAGAAGGCCCGAGCACTCTCCATCCCCCTGCCGACCCTCCCGAAACCCTGGTCCCGCCTTCTGTCCTGCTGTTGGGGGCGGGGTTGCTGACGGCGCTTGCCGTAACGAACTGTCGTCCACTCCATCAGGTAAGTATTTGTTGTTTTTAAATTGTATGTAATGGTAAGTATGAATTTATTGTGAGTGTATTAAAGGTAAGTATGGTTTATTGTTTTTATTCCAGGTAAGTATGTATTTATGGTAAGTATGATGGTATGGTAAGTATGGTTTATTGTTTTAGATTTCAGGTGAGTATGTATTATGGTAAGTATATTAATGGTAAGTATTTTTAAGGTAAGTATATATAATATGAATGTATTTATTATTTATTAGTATGTGTTCAATAATGAAATGTATAATTTATTAGTTATTTATTATTATTTATTAGTTTGCTTATTTATTAATCAAAATATATCTATTAATAAACAAACAAAAACAAAAACAACAAACAACTAAGGAAGGTGTGCCAAAATAAACAAAGAAATACACGACGTTTCGACCTTTAAATTGGTCTTCTTCAGGTGTGGGCACACAAATAATGCTGATGCTTGCTCTTCGAGAGCTAGAAGAGAAATGAGCAGGAGGCTGAGCTCTCCCTCTATTTATAACCTCCTGCTCCAAAACGCTTTTTTAATAATGAACGGTTTTAACGCTTTTTAAATAAACGGTTTTTAACGCTTTTTATTAACGGTATTTAACGCTTTTTTAACATATTAAAATAAATGATTTTAACACTTTTAATAAATAAAATATTTGCTCTCTTTATTTAACGGTTTTAAATCTTAACAATTCTTAATGTTTTTACAATAGTTTTTAATAGTTTTTATCTTTTTTTGTACTTTTAACAGTTTTTAATTTTATAATTTTTTATAACTTTTAATTTTTAATCATTTTTTATTTTTTATTTTTATGAAAGAATGAAATGATAGAGAAGTCTAGAATAGAATAGAATAGTGGTTAGGTATAAGAATAGTGGTTAAGTTTAGGCAAGAAGAAAGAGTTTAGGGTTAGGTTTAGGATAGTGGTTAGGGTTAGAGTTAAGAATAGTGGTTAGGTTTAGGTATAGAAGAAAGTGGTTAAGTTTAGGGCCAGAAGAGTGGTTAGGGTTAGGATTAGTAAAGATAGTGGTTAGGTTTAGGTAGGGTTAGCAAAGTGGTTAGGTTTAGATAGGGTTAGCAAAATGGTTAGGGTTAGGGTTAGGGTTAGGGTTAGGTAAAGGAAAAAAGTTTAGGGTTAGGGTTAGGGTTAGGGTTAGGTTTGGGAATAAAGGTATACTCCTAAGAGTAACCGGTGCACTCTCTACGACAGAGTGGATCCGGGTGGGCCCCCCAGCCCAAGGGTTAGGATTTGAGAAAGGGTTCCCAGGATCCCCGTGAGGGGAAACGGGAGAGGCACGAGCCATCCTGCCATCCGTGGCACGACGAGAAGGGCGTGGGTTAGGGTTAGGGTTAGGGTTAGGGTTAGGTACAGGGGTAATAACCACGATCGGGAAATTCCCGATCCTCTAAAATGTCGATATCTCCACGGTGGAATGAGTTATAGACTTGAAATTTTGTACACATGTGTATGAGGCGTGTACCTACCTGTGACGTGAGTTACGTGATGATGTCACTTCCGGTTCCGGAGTTATACCGGGTTAGGGTTAGGGTTAGGGTTAGGGTTAGGGTTAGGATTTTGAAAGGGGTCCCAGAATCCCCCTTTCGGGGGAACGGGTGAGGCACGAGCCATCGCGCAACCCGTGGCTCGACGAAAAGGGCGTTGGTTTTCGCCTCCGTAGAATGAAGAATGGCGATGACGTAATGATTGTTTTCGTCGTGAAAAGTTTTCTTCGTCGAAAAAAAACGTCATTTTTGTGACAAAAAATTATATAAATAGCTTCGGTAAAAGATTGTTTACCGGAAAAGAGTGATGGCAGAGTCAAAAGTAAGTTAGAAACAACTTTTTTAATCGAAAAGTATTCGATGTGTGGCAGTTAAAAGCCTCAAAAAACAACTCTCAAAACGGTGCTCAACTGTGTTGAATGTGTTGCCGCGCGACGCTTCGATACAAAAACAGATCTTCATCAGGCATAAATGGCAAAGTGAAAAGCAAAAACAGTTTTGGAGCAGGAGAGCTTACCAGGTAGGTGCTACTTCAATGGCGGTGTGGCCAGAATGAGTGGAAAATTTTTTCGTGCCAAGTTGTCAACATGCTAAGGATGATGGGTAATGGAGTTGTGAGGCTAATGTTTATATGGAAACCCTCAGCCAGGCCGGTGGGGTGTGATTGCCCCTACTGGACCTGCTCTGCATGGCTGAGGTTTCTGATGAAAACAATATAAAGACTCTCTCTCATGCACCAAAAGGTAATAAACATCACACTGGATCACAGCAAACAAAATATTAATTAAGATAAAATAGTAAGTGTAATATAATTGTTGTTGTGGCTCCTCGGATTCCAAAAGATAAAGGTAATAATTAAATTCAAGGGAGATTATATTCAAAAGAAAGTTAAGATTAGGCAAATAAGTCAGTGTTTAATTCAAATAGAAAATTAATTAAATAAATATTAAAGGACTGGTTCCGTTTAGGCGAGCCCATCGAATGGGTTCTGATTAGAATTAGGGTTGTGTTTTTCGTTAGAAATTAAATGATTCTGTTTAGGCGAGCCCACCGAATGGGTTCTGATTAGGATTAGGGTTGTGTTTTCGTTAGAAATTAAAAAATAAATTTAAAGGTTCCGTTTAGGCGTGTGGAATGAAAGGTTAGGGTTAGGATTAAAGTTAGTTTGGGGTTAAAACTCAGAATCATCCTGCATAGGAGCCACAACAAGAATGGTAAGACAGAACAGGATCACAAAAACAGTTAAGGCTGCAAGAATTGTGAACATAATCATGATAGAAATTAAAAAGTTAGGTTGCATTATAGACAGTTTAACATGTAGTGAAGAATAAGAGGAACTGAAGGTTTTAACAGGTGAGTGCAGTTTCAGAAAGTCTCTGATATTCTTTTATTGCAGGTTTCTTCAGGTCGTTCCTCACAGATGTCGACGCAGCCCAGTCCAGGTAAGTGAAAAGTTAATGTGTGTGAGTCATTGACAGTGGTGTCTGAACAACAGAGATTCCCAGCAAGTAGAGGGAGGTGGGAGAAGCATTTTCTTCTCCTGCTGATGTTCACCACATTGGAGCACAGGGGAGAGGAGCTGCAGCCATGTCTCCCTCCTGTGAAGACTCAGATAAAAGGTTAAGTGCAAGTATTCAGAATAAACAGTAAATGAGAGGTGTGTCCTGTCTGTCGATTTCCATAATAAATGAATTAAGTTGCTGATGTTTTGTGTTTCTTATGTGTTGCGTGAGATGATTTTTATCATTCTTAGTGTGTGTTTTATTCATACATGTTGATGTGACAGACCTCTGTAGAACCTTTTGCAGCAAGGTGGGTTTGGGTTGATCCAGGGCCGGAACCAGAGACTCGTCGCTGGTGTCATGGAACTCCTCAGGCTCATCATCATCATCGTGGAAGTCATCTGTTGCATCAGCAGCCCTTGGTCAGCCAGACCAGTCGCCCTGTGTCGCTTGGTTTAAGCGATCGACGCTTGTTGACCCGTGACGTTCTGGTGGTCGGGTGCAGATGTGCAGGGTCGCTCCTCATCTTCTGGGGTGAGGTCACCGTGGCTCTGTGAGTCCTGTCGGTTTGACAGTCGTGGTGTTTGTACAAGAAGTACAGTAGCCTCAGGAGGTGGGCGACGTTTTCTGGTTTTCCCAGCTGGGAAAGTGGAAGAAGAAGGATGATGGGGCCCACAGGTCGTCGGTTCTGGATGACGAGTGTCAGTTGAGAGCGGAGGAGCTAAAACTGCAGGTGAGGCCGGAGGATCAGATGTGGCAGGTGGGCGGGATGAGGGAACCGTGTCCAGGTCTGCTTGTGGTCTCATTTCTGCTGCTTGAGAAGTAATGAGCTGCTTTGCTCTGTCCAAGGTGTTCTGGTGAAGTCTAGGAAAGTTCTTTTTAGCCCATCTGGTGGCCACCAAGAAGGGAGAGGACCAGGTTCGGGGCAATATTAAGGCCACATCAGAAAGGAGGTCTGAGAGGAGAGTGGAATAGTGCTGCTCCAGAGCTCTCAGCGTGGATGAGCACCATTGTTGTGCATTATATTTAATGTCAGCACAAATAGTGTGGTCAGGAAATGCAGGTCTGAGGTTAGGGTTAGGGTTAGGGTTAGGGTTAGGGTTAGGGTTAGGGGGTTAGGGTTAGGGTTAGGGTTAGGGTTAGGGTTAGGGTTAGGGTTAGGTTTTGAGGTGGGTGTCCAGTCCCCCCCGAGAGGGGAACCGGACGAGGCACGAGCCATCCTGGTGTTCACAGACCTCAATCCGACACTCGCAGGGTGAGAGGCTTCGTCTCTGCGGTCTTCGGAGGAGTGATGACGTAGTTGTTTTTGTCTTCGTGAAGATTTTCCGTCGACAAAAAAAGTCATTTTCGTGGCAAAAATTTGGTAAAAATTGTTCCAGCCGGTTAAGTGAGTCAAGGAAGAAGGTTGGTCGAGTCAAAAAAGTGTATTTTTCAACTTTTAATTTTCGAAGTTTTTCAAGTTTTAGAACAGTCACAAATGACGTGAAAATATGCTCAACTGGTACAATAATAAGGTTGCCTATGCGACGTTTCGATGCAAAAAACAGATCTTCATCAGGCATAGAGGCAATACAAAAACACAGTTGTGGAGCGCCACCGAGTCGGTGTTG
The DNA here is from genome assembly GCA_009823395.1 of Thamnaconus septentrionalis. NCBI lineage: Eukaryota > Metazoa > Chordata > Actinopteri > Tetraodontiformes > Monacanthidae > Thamnaconus > Thamnaconus septentrionalis. The sequence goes on from CM020512.1 coordinate 49,884, forward strand.
CAAGTAAGGCGATGTCGCCAAAATGGACGGAGATTTTTTTTCTCTGCTCGACTAAGTAAACAACATGCTATGCATGATGGGAAATGCAGTGTTGTTACCCGTGAAAGGACTCAAAATGGCGGAATAAACAGTACAGTAGCTCCCTCTGGTGGATGAAATTAACCATACAATGGCATTAAAAGGCCGCAGCAAACCCAGAGTTGTGGAACTATAAAAAATAAGAAAATAAACATGTGGACATGTACAGACAATTGTTGTGGCTCCAATGAATTTAGAAAAATTATAGTTATTATGAAATTGTCATTTTAGATAGTTAAGGTTAAGTCTAAGTAAGTTTAATGAATTATATTTGAAATTTAGGTTAAGTTTTAGTAAAAATTAAGTTATAAAATAGTTCTATTCAGATGAATGCCAAAAAGGGTTCAGGTTATGAATTAATTTTGTTTAGGCAAGTGCCAGAATGGGTTCAGGTTAGGATCAGAACCAGGGAGGGGTTAGGAAATATTAATATTAATAAATAGTTCTGTTTAGGCTAGTATCCGAAGGGGTTACGTTTAGGATGGGATGATGGTAAGCGGTCCAATGAGGGGTTAGAAAATATAGGTTGTAGATACTTCTGTTTAGGCGTAGAAACAACTGGTTCTGTTTTAGGTTAGGGTTAATGTGAAGTTAAAAACAACATCATCCCTTTCGGGAGCCACAACAATTGAAGGAGAGACAGGACAAGATCACAAAGGTAGGTTACAGGTAAGTATACAAAATTGATTTATACAGGTAAGTATCACAGGTGCTTGAGTAGTTGTGAAGTTTGGTGAGAGGGAGGAAACGGAAGAGGCGCTTTCCTCCTGCATGATTGTTCACAGCACCCGGATCAAGGAGGGAAGAGAAATGGAGTCATCACCCCCTCCTGTAAGGGCTCAAAGAGAGAAATTAGATGCAAGTAATAAGAAAAAACAAATAGTGAAAAGTGTGTCCTGTCTACTGTGTCCAACTATAAGGTTAGCGTTTTTTGCATTTCTTTGATTTTTTGTGTGTCATATGGGTTGATATGTCAGTGCTGGTGTGTAATTTTTTCTTTGATGCTATGTGGAAAAAAATATTTCTAATAGTGCGGGGTTCCTCAGCTTCAACATCATAATGGTGAGTGTTTGTTGCCTCTGTCTTCTTCAGGTCAGTGGGAGTCGAAGTTGTCCTGTGCCACCCGTTTGAGTGGCAGGTGTGTGTTGACCTTCTGGGGTTGTGGCCGCTGACGTGCAGGTGAGGGGGTCGTCATCATCCCCTGAAGTCGAGTCGCCCTGGAGCCGCTGGTCCTGTCGTTGAGGAGGTGGGCGCAAGTGAAGCAGTCGTTGAGGCCTTGACAGGCAGACAGTGCTTCTTGGTTTTGCCCACTGGGGGTAGAAGAAGGGGGTGATGAGGCAGAAGAGGCGCGGGTCCGGACGGAGGCTGTCGGTCGGGAGCTGAGGAGCTGTCATTGCAGGTGAAGCTGGAGAATCCATCGCAGCAGGTGGGTGAAGAAGAGGAGCTGTGTCCGGAGCTGCAGAAAGTCTCAGTTCCATTGCCTCAGTCTGAATGAGTTGTTCTGCTCTATTCAGTGTAGAATGGTGGAGTTTTGGGAAGTTCTTTTTAGCCCACCTGGCTGCTACCATGAAGGGAGGGGACCAATTTTCAGGGAGTATAGTGGCCACATCAAATAATAAATTAGATAAAAGAGTGGAGTAATGTTGTTCCAGAGTTCTGAGTGTTGCAGAACACCACTGCTGTGCATTATGTTTAATTGTTTTGCAGATTTCAGGATCAGGAAATGCTGGTTTGAGCATAGCACATAGTTGGTGCATCATGTTGCGGATGAAAAGTGGGATTTTGACATCATCAGCAGGGGCCACGTGATCCAAGTGGTGGCATGATTTAATTATTTTATAAAAAATGCGTGTGAGTTCTGCGAAGTTCGCATCTGGTGCAGGCAGTCGAGGTGGAGCTGCTGCGTCATCAGAGCATGTGCTCGTGTTGACATGGTCGTTCTTGTAGCCAAAATTATGGCGTGAAAGTGTCTGGGATTCGTGGCGGTACCTGATGCTGCAGTTTGTGTGCTGGAACCAGAATTGTCCATTCGAAAGTGCTCCGTGGTCTCGGACAGTCGGACTTGGAGAGGCGGAAACCAGGAGGTATTGGCCGGTTAGGTTTTGAGGTGGGTGTCCAGTCCCCCCCGAGAGGGGAACCGGACGAGGCACGAGCCATCCTGGTGTTCACAGACCTCAATCCGACACTCGCAGGGTGAGAGGCTTCGCCTCGCGGTCTTCGGAGGAGTGATGACGTAGTTGTTTTTGTCTTCGTGAAGATTTTCCGTCGACAAAAAAAGTCATTTTCGTGGCAAAAATTTGGTAAAAATTGTTCCAGCCGGTTAAGTGAGTCAAGGAAGAAGGTTGGTCGAGTCAAAAAGTGTATTTTTCAACTTTTAATTTTCGAAGTTTTTCGAAGTTTTTAGAACAGTCACAAATGACGTGAAAATATGCTCAACTGGTACAATAATAAGGTTGCCTATGCGACGTTTCGATGCAAAAACAGATCTTCATCAGGCATAGAGGCAATACAAGAAACACAGTTGTGGAGCGCTTACCGAGTCGGTGTTGCAAGTAAGGCGATGTCGCCAAAATGGACGGAGATTTTTTTCTCTCTGCTCGACCAAGTAAACAACATGCTATGCATGATGGGAAATGCAGTGTTGTTACCCGTGAAAGGACTCAAAATGGCGGAATAAACAGTACAGTAGCTCCCTCTGGTGGATGAAATTAACCATACAATGGCATTAAAGGGTCGCAGCAAACCCAGAGTTGTGGAACTATAAAAAATAAGAAAATAAACATGTGGACATGTACAGACAATTGTTGTGGCTCCAATGAATTTAGAAAAATTATAGTTATTATGAAATTGTCATTTTAGATAGTTAAGGTTAAGTCTAAGTAAGTTTAATGAATTATAATTAAAATTTAGGTTAAGTTTTAGTAAAAATTAAGTTATAAAATAGTTCTATTCAGATGAATGCCAAAAAGGGTTCAGGTTATGAATTAATTTTGTTTAGGCAAGTGCCAGAATGGGTTCAGGTTAGGATCAGAACCAGGGAGGGGTTAGGAAATATTAATATTAATAAATAGTTCTGTTTAGGCTAGTATCCGAAGGGGTTACGTTTAGGATGGGATGATGGTAAGCGGTCCAGTGAGGGGTTAGAAAATATAGGTTGTAGATACTTCTGTTTAGGCGTGTAGAAACAACTGGTTCTGTTTAGGGTTAGGGTTAATGTGAAGTTAAAGAACAACATCATCCCTTTCGGGAGCCACAACAATTGAAGGAGAGACAGGACAAGATCACAAAGGTAGGTTACAGGTAAGTATACAAAATTGATTTATACAGGTAAGTATCACAGGTGCTTGAGTAGTTGTGAAGTTTGGTGAGAGGGAGGAAACGGAAGAGGCGCTTTCCTCCTGCATGATTGTTCACAGCACCCGGATCAAGGAGGGAAGAGAAATGGAGTCATCACCCCCTCCTGTAAGGGCTCAAAGAGAGAAATTAGATGCAAGTAATAAGAAAAAACAAATAGTGAAAAGTGTGTCCTGTCTACTGTGTCCAACTATAAGGTTAGCGTTTTTTGCATTTCTTTGATTTTTTGTGTGTCATATGGGTTGATATGTCAGTGCTGGTGTGTAATTTTTTCTTTGATGCTATGTGGAAAAAAATATTTCTAATAGTGCGGGGTTCCTCAGCTTCAACATCATAATGGTGAGTGTTTGTTGCCTCTGTCTTCTTCAGGTCAGTGGGAGTTGTTGTCCTGTGCCACCCGCTTGAGTGGCAGGTGTGTGTTGACCTTCTGGGGTTGTGGCCGTTGACGTGCAGGTGAGCAGGGTCGCCATCATCCCCTGAAGTCGAGTCGTCCTGGAGCCGCGGGTCCTGTCGTTGAGGAGGTGGCCGGCGCAAGTGAAGCAGTCGTTGAGGCCTTGACAGGCAGACAGTGCTTCTTGGTTTTGCCCACTGGGGGGGTAGAAGAAGGGGTGATGAGGCAGAAGAGGCGTCGGGTCCGGACGGAGGCTGTCGGTCGGGAGCTGAGGAGCTGTCATTGCAGGTGAAGCTGGAGAATCCATCGCAGCAGGTGGGTGAAGAAGAGGAGCTGTGTCCGGAGCTGCAGAAAGTCTCAGTTCCATTGCCTCAGTCTGAATGAGTTGTTCTGCTCTATTCAGTGTAGAATGGTGGAGTTTTGGGAAGTTCTTTTTAGCCCACCTGGCTGCTACCATGAAGGGAGGGGACCAATTTTCAGGGAGTATAGTGGCCACATCAAATAATAAATTAGATAAAAGAGTGGAGTAATGTTGTTCCAGAGTTCTGAGTGTTGCAGAACACCACTGCTGTGCATTATGTTTAATTGTTTTGCAGATTTCAGGATCAGGAAATGCTGGTTTGAGCATAGCACATAGTTGGTGCATCATGTTGCGGATGAAAAGTGGGATTTTGACATCATCAGCAGGGGCCACGTGATCCAAGTGGTGGCATGATTTAATTATTTTATAAAAATGCGTGTGAGTTCTGCGGTTCGATCTGGTGCAGGCAGTCGAGGTGGAGCTGCTGCGTCATCAGAGCATGTGCTCGTGTTGACATGGTCGTTCTTGTAGCCAAAATTATGGCGTGAAAGTGTCTGGGATTCGTGGCGGTACCTGATGCTGCAGTTTGGTGTGCTGGAACCAGAATTGTCCATTCGAGTGCTCCGTGGTCTCGGACAGTCGGACTTGGAGAGGCGGAAACCAGGAGGTATTGGCCGGTTAGGTTTTGAGGTGGGTGTCCAGTCCCCCCCGAGAGGGGAACCGGACGAGGCACGAGCCATCCTGGTGTTCACAGACCTCAATCCGACACTCGCAGGGTGAGAGGCTTCGTCTCTGCGGTCTTCGGAGGAGTGATGACGTAGTTGTTTTTGTCTTCGTGAAGATTTTCCGTCGACAAAAAAAGTCATTTTCGTGGCAAAATTTTGGTAAAAATTGTTCCAGCCGGTTAAGTGAGTCAAGGAAGAAGGTTGGTCGAGTCAAAAAAGTGTATTTTTCAACTTTTAATTTTCGAAGTTTTTCGAAGTTTTTAGAACAGTCACAAATGACGTGAAAATATGCTCAACTGGTACAATAATAAGGTTGCTCGGCGCGACGTTTCGATGCAAAAACAGATCTTCATCAGGCATAGAGGCAATACAAAAACACAGTTGTGAGAGCTTTATCGAAGTCGGTGTTGCAAGTAAGGCGATGTCGCCAAAATGGACGGAGATTTTTTTCTCTCTGCTCGACAAGTAAAACAACATGCTATGCATGATGGGAAATGCAGTGTTGTTACCCGTGAAAGGACTCAAAATGGCGGAATAAACAGTACAGTAGCTCCCTCTGGTGGATGAAATTAACCATACAATGGCATTAAAAGGCCGCAGCAAAACCCAGAGTTGTGGAACTATAAAAAATAAGAAAATAAACATGTGGACATGTACAGACAATTGTTGTGGCTCCAATGAATTTAGAAAAATTATAGTTATTATGAAATTGTCATTTTAGATAGTTAAGGTTAAGTCTAAGTAAGTTTAATGAATTATATTTGAAATTTAGGTTAAGTTTTAGTAAAAATTAAGTTATAAAATAGTTCTATTCAGATGAATGCCAAAAAGGGTTCAGGTTATGAATTAATTTTGTTTAGGCAAGTGCCAGAATGGGTTCAGGTTAGGATCAGAACCAGGGAGGGGTTAGGAAATATTAATATTAATAAATAGTTCTGTTTAGGCTAGTATCAGAAGGGGTTACGTTTAGGATGGGATGATGGTAAGCGGTCCAATGAGGGGTTAGAAAATATAGGTTGTAGATACTTCTGTTTAGGCGTGTAGAAACAACTGGTTCTGTTTAGGGTTAGGGTTAATGTGAAGTTAAAGAACAACATCATCCCTTTCGGGAGCCACAACAATTGAAGGAGAGACAGGACAAGATCACAAAGGTAGGTTACAGGTAAGTATACAAAATTGATTTATACAGGTAAGTATCACAGGTGCTTGAGTAGTTGTGAAGTTTGGTGAGAGGGAGGAAACGGAAGAGGCGCTTTCCTCCTGCATGATTGTTCACAGCACCCGGATCAAGGAGGGAAGAGAAATGGAGTCATCACCCCCTCCTGTAAGGGCTCAAAGAGAGAAATTAGATGCAAGTAATAAGAAAAAACAAATAGTGAAAAGTGTGTCCTGTCTACTGTGTCCAACTATAAGGTTAGCGTTTTTTGCATTTCTTTGATTTTTTGTGTGTCATATGGGTTGATATGTCAGTGCTGGTGTGTAATTTTTCTTTGATGCTATGTGGAAAAAATATTTCTAATAGTAAAAGGGGTTCCTCAGCTTCAACATCATAATGGTGAGTGTTTGTTGCCTCTGTCTTCTTCAGGTCAGTGGGAGTCAGTTAGGGTTAGGGTTAGGGTTAGGGTTAGGGTTAGGGTTAGGGTTAGGGTTAGGGTTAGGGTTAGGTTTAGGAAATTAAAATCCACCCTGAGCCTGGGATGGACTTTAGTGCACTCACTCTCAGGACGTTCGCCCTCTAAGTTTGTCCCAGCGGACACTAGAACCCACCATCCGAAGATAGTGGGCGGGGTTCAAAAATTAGACTTTTTCACGCCTGAAATATGTCATAAGGTCGGCCAGATCGCGACGTTTCGGCCAAGAATGGCCTTCCTCAGGCGCTGAAACCGACCTGCAGCAAGTGGCGGGTTTGGCGCCTTTACTCGCTTTTTGTGCCAAGCATCTACCTTTCATCCTATTCACCATTTTTAATATTTTTCCATTTTCTTCTTCTAGGTGGCTTGTATGCCTTTCCCGAAGGCTGGTTCCAGGTAAGTGGTTTTCTCTCTCTTTTCTGAACTCTATTTCTACTTCTAACCCTTTCTTTCTTCTTTCAGGTTGCAGTTTAACGTCTTGCCCAGGACGGCAAGTATCTCTCTTCTTCCTTTCCCATCCCTCTTTCTTCCCTTCACTCTTCCTCAGTCGACATTCTTCCTCCTTTTCCTTCTTTCCTCCTCCATTTCCTGCTTTTCTATCAATAAAGTGGCTCTCCTGGTATTCCTCTTCAGGGGCCTGATCAACTCACTCTCCTGGCATTCATTCCTCAGGGTCTCATAAACAGCAAGGATAATGGGTTTGGTAAATCAGGATCAGGAACGGGTTCACAGGGTTAGGTTAGGGTTAGGGGAAGGGTTAGGGTTAGGGTTAGGGTTGGGTTAGGGTTAGGGTTAGGGTTAGGTTGGGGTTAGGGTTAGGGTTAGGTACAGGGTAATAACCACGATCGGAACGCCCCGATCCTCTAAAATGTCCATATCTCCACGGTGGAATGAGTTATAGACTTGAAATTTTGTACACATGTGTATGAGGTGTGTACCTACGTGTGACGCGAGTTACGTGATGATGATCACTTCCGGTTCCGGAGTTATACCGGAAATAGCCATATCTCGGGAACCGTGGGTCGTAGAGACTCGGGGGACGGCACCAGCGTGTTCAGCATGGCCGAATTATGTCAGACGGATCAAGGTTCCAAGGTCGTAGGACTTACCGTTCTCGCGATATTTGCGTTTGAATTTCGCTATTCATTTCAATGGGAGATTCTGTTGAGTGGCAAAACAGCCAGTTTTTCGAAAAATCAGGGTTAGGGTTAGGTTAGGGTTAGGGTTAGGGTTAGGGTTAGGTACAGGGTAACAACCACGATCGGGAAATTCCCGATCCTCTAAAATGTCCATATCTCCACGGTGGAATGAGTTATAGACTTGAAATTTTGTACACATGTGTATGAGGTGTGTACCTACGTGACGCGAGTTACGTGATGATGTTACCCGG
>CM020512.1:57853-75353 GCA_009823395.1 Thamnaconus septentrionalis
ACACCTTCTTTAGTTTGTTGTTGTTTTTTGTTTTTTTGTTTTTTTTTTTTTTTTTTTTTTTTTTTTATTTTTATAAATAATATATACATTTGTCAATAAATACATTCCTATTATATACACAAACATTCCTTTATCAATAAATAAATAAATAGATAAATACATAAATAAATAAATGATTATAAATACATAAATATATAAATTCATTAATAAATAAATAAATAAATATTATAAATACATAACTTAATAAATAAATAAATAAATATCTAATAAATAAACAAACAAACAAACAGACATGGGGGACGGCTGGACTACGGTCCGTTATGGCCGTCCTAGGGGCCAACGCCCCTTTCCCACTGGCGGGAACCGGCAGGGAGGCAGGGACTATGGGCGGATGGCCCGTGCACCTCCTCCCTCCGATTGGAGGGAGGGTTTTCTCCAAAGACCTAACCCTAACCCTAACCCTAACCCTAAACTTAACCCATAATTGGATGTTTTGACTAACCACTAAATTGGAGGTCTAACCCTAACCCTAACCCTAACCCTAACCCTAACCCTAACCCTAACCCTAACCCTAACCCTAACCCTAACCCTAACCCTAACCCTAACCTCTCTACTACACCTAAACAGAACCTATTCGGAACCAATACCTAAACTTAACCCATAATTGGATGTTTTGACTAACCACTAAATTGGAGGTCTAGCCCTAACCCTAACCCTAACCCTAACCCTAACCCTCGACAAACCGATAAACCTGGGCCCTGACCCTGGGCCTGACCCTACTCCTCTTCGGAGGTAGTGGGAATGACGGCCTAGGGTTGGGGACTGGGGGAAGGGGAAGAGGGTTGGGAGGATGGGGGAGGGGGATGGGTTGGACAACGGAATTCTAACCCTATTCACTATAATTAGCCTATAATTTGGACCATTTAAAAACTTATATTAAGATCATTTTCGGACACTGTCCCTAGCCCTGTTTTATACCTAAGTTCTGACTCGACGATGCTGTGAACCTGCTCCTGATCTTGTTTTACCAAACCCATTATCTATGCTATTTAAGAGACCCTGAGGAAATAATGCCAGGAGAGTCAATTCATTAGGCCCCTGAAGAAAATTCCAGGTGAGCCACTTTATTCAGAATAACCCCTAAGGAGGATCCAGTATAGCCACTTTATTTGAGAAAAGCTAGAAATGGAGGAGGAAAAAGCAGGAAAAGGAGGGAAGAATGCCAACTGAGGAAGAACGAAGGAAAGAAAGAGGATAGAGAAAGAAGAAGAAAGAGATACTTACCACCGTCCTGGGCAAGACGTTAAACTGCAACCTAAAAGAAGAAAAGAAGGGGTTAGAAGAAGAATAGGAAAAATTAACCACTTACCTGGATTCCATGACCTAAAAGAGAGAAGAAGAGAAGAAACAATTAATACAAAGATAGCTCATAAAAGAGAAAAGAAAAACACTTACCTGGTAGGGAACATAGAAGATGAAAGGTAGATGCTTGGCCCCAAATAGCGAGTAAAGGCGCAAACCCGCCACTCTGCTCAAGGTCGGTTACAGCGCCTGAAGAAGGCCAGACTATGGCCGAAACGTCGCGACCTGGCCGACCTTTTATGACCTTCAGACGTGAAAGTCTAATTTTTTGAATCTTGCCCACTATCTCCGGATGGTGGGTTCTAGTGTCCGTTGGGACAAACTTAGGAGACACTTTCTGAGAAGTGAGTGCACTAGGATCCATCCCAGGCTCAGGGTGGATTCATAATTCCTAACCCTAACCCTAACCCTAACCCTAACCCTAACCCTAACCCTAACCCTAACCCTAACCCTAACCCTAACCTCAGCCGGAGAGTGCACCGGTTTCTCCAGTTGGAGAATACCTTTTTTCCTTAACCTAACCCTAACCCTAACCCTAACCCTAACCCTAACCCTAACCCTAACCCTTCGGGTGGTGGACCTAAAGGCTGGGAAGCCTACCCAAACATGCCCACTCCGTCGCAGAGAGTGCACCGTCTCCTCTCTTCGGAGAGGAAACTTTTTTCCTGAACCTAACCCTAACCCTAACCCTAACCCTAACCCTAACCCTAACCCTAACCCTAACCGTCCTGGGCAAGACGTTAAACTGCAACCTAAAAAGAAGAAAAGAAAGGGTTAGAAGAAGAAAAGAGTTCAGAGAAAGAGAGAATAACCACTTACCTGGAACCAACCTTCGGGAAAGGCATACCGGCCACCTAGAAGAAGAAAATTGAAAAAATTAAAAATTGAAAAAATGGGAAGATAGAAGAACAAAAGGGATACGCTTGGCACAAAAGCGAGTAAAGGCATAAACCCGCCACTCAGCTACAGGTCGGTTTCAGCGCCTGAGGAAGGCCACAATCTTGGCCGAAACGTCGCGATCTGGCCGACCTTTAAGACATTTCAGACGTGAAAGTCTAATTTTTTGAACCCCTGCCCACCATCTTCGGATGGTGGGTTCTAGTGTCCGTTGGGACAAACTTAGGAGACACTTCCTGAGCCTAACCCTAACCCTAACCCCTAACCCTAACCCTAACCCTAACCCTAACCCTAACCCTAAATTTAACCCTAATCTGGCTCTACTTTCTAACCCTAAACTTAATCTGAACTCTAAACCTAACCCTAATTTGGCTCTAAAAAAACCTAACCCTAATTTAAATTCTACTCCTAAATTTAACCCTAATCTGGCCCCCCTTTTTCTAATCCTAATCATAATCCTAATCTGATGCCTAAACTTAAACCTAATTTAGTACTACCATTAAAATCTAATCATAACCGCAATCTTTACATTATCTGTAACCTTAATCTGTGTATATGTATGTTAAAAAACATAAAAAATCTAAAAAAATATTAAAAAATAAAAAAATATATCAAAAAACATTTACAAAATTCATAAAAACATTAAAAAGTTATTAAAAACACTTAAAAGTTATTAATAACTCTTAAAAAGTTATTAAAAACAATAAAAATACATAAAAATAATAAAAAAAAAAAAAATAAAAACGTTATTAAAAACAATGTTAAAAATTTATAAATGTTAAAAACTATTAAAACTTAAAAACAGTTCATGAAGTTCAATTATATTAAAATCCATTGGGATTGACTTATTTTTCATTTAATTTATAAAGTGCAAAAGTGCAATCGCGTTTATCGCTTTTTTTTGTTAAATTCAAACAAGAGCAGCTAGAAGCCTCATTTCCATTTTAGTTTTCGACAGAGCAACATCGCCTCATTAACAGCTGCATATAGTTATTTTGTGCCACAGAAACCTGAGGAAGACCCGGAGGAGGGTTGAAACGTTGTTTTAGTTGGCACACTTCTTTGTTATTTGTTTTTGTTTTTGTTTTATTAATAAATAAATAAATAATTATTATACATAAATAAACAAATAGTATATATAAATAAATAAATAAATAGATTAGCACACATTATTATACATACACAATTAATAAATAAATAAATAAATAAATATATAATAAATACTTACCTTCCACTTATTTGAATGGCGGACGGTTGGACAACCGTCCGACGAACTATCGGGGACAGCGTCCCCTTCTTTCTGGAGGGGCCCGGCGGGACGGAAGCCGCTATGGTGGGAGGGCCAGAGCTCCTTCCCCTCCCTATAGGAGGGGAAACAACTTCCGAAACCCTATCCGGCCAGTGCCTCCCCCAAGAACGGTGCAGTTTGCCGGGCCCAGATCTCGCTCGTACGCGGAGGTAGTTCGGAACGGCCTGCCAAGACAAGTCCAGGACACATTTTCAGTTGGACAGGCAGACAACAGAGGTACGACATGGCAACCAGCGGGGCCACAATTGGGAAGACTTATCAGGCGGTTCTACGCGGTGATTAAGACGGTGCATCACTTGCAAAATGTGGCACCAAAACCAGGGAACCCCGAACCACGAATGATTGCCAGGATGGTAGAGGTCCTGGCCCGTATGATCAAACCCGCTGCCCCTACACGAGACACAGCGGATTTGATTACGGGGAACGCCAAGAATTGGGGGTATAATACTTGCCTGATACTCGCGGACCACTATGAAAAGTGTCTGGAGGAAATGTTGGAAGGACTCGATGACCTCTTGACCCCGGATTGGAAGAAGGCGTTTGAGGTGGCTGTCCGCTGGGCCAGGAGGAATTTCCAGCGTATCTCCCAGGATTCCATCGACCATGCGGAGGCATTGATTATGCCACGGAGGAACCTGAACTACCCCCACCAAGACCAAAAGTAAAAGTGGGGAATCAGGTCTCCTTCAGAGGAACGGGGGACCAAACGGATACCCCACCGCCAACGGAAGCCCCGCTCAGGAAAAAGAAACGCCACCCACCAGAAAAAGCACCACCCCCTATGGCCCAAAGGGTCAGAAAACCCAGGACTGTGGGGGGCATCATCTTAAACAGGTACATCCCACCTGAAACTTCGGAGGAGGAAGACGATGATGGGATGGAGCTGCGGGTGCTGGAGCAGTCGATTGAGGAGCGGGTCAACTCCGTCACTTCCTCTTCTCCGACCAGGTCCCCACAGGCTCCCATGAGGGTCGTGGCCCAGGTCCACCAGGCCCATCAGGTCTCTCCTTCCCTTCCTTCATCCCCAGAGGCGGAGGAGGAGGCGGAGGGATAGTAGCAGAAACGGAGGAAGAAGAAGAGCAGGAAGAAATTTTCCAGGGTCTTTTGAGCTGTTCTCTCAACCAGAACGAGAAAAGTTCAGAGTGCACAGACATCAAAAACACAGAAAAAATTGACAGACTGGAATTTCTCAGTTCAAAAGAAATGGCTAATAATGGGAGACTCAAACCTTTGCAGCTTCCCGGATTTTTTCTGTAAGGACCTGCAGGTTGAAAGTTTTCCTGGGGCTCATTTCCGACACGGCCAGGCTCTGATGGAGAAGACGGTGGCTCCGACAAATCTGGTGGTGGAGAAAATTATTTTAGGATTCGGAATCAATGGGAGGGGTAATAAATTAAGGGAGACAACAATGAAAAATGTTCAGGGAATCTTGCGGTCAACGAAGCGGAAATTTCCGTACGCGGAAATTTGGGTTCCTCTAGTTAATTATTCCGACGCACTTCCACAGGACGAAAAGGATAATCTGGAGGCCCTCAACAGTTACGTCAAAAGGAATGTACCGTACATTCCTCTTCTCCCAACGGCTCAATTTTTGACGGAGGAGGATGACATTCATTGGACGGCAGAGACAGGGGATGCCATGTTCCTCCATTGGATGTCATTTTTAAACTTCGGATCCCCTTAAGTCCAATTCGGTGGGGACAGAGTTGTTCACCTACCTCAGAGACAAAAAATGTCCTGGTGTTGGCCGAAAACTTTAATTTGTCTCCTACTCAATTGGAATTTCTAAATAAGGGTCTCACGTTTGTTCCCACGGTGGATATTGGTCGAAATCAAAAATTTCAATTTCAATTGGACATTCAAAATTACCACCGCAGAATCAAATTGGCTACATTTTTTCAAAACGCACCTAAAAAAACCATGACACCATTTGTGGGCCCTTCTGATTGGACACCACCATTTAATTCATTGCCATTGGAAATTAAAAAATTAATACATAGAGATCAAAACATGTTTAAAAAACACTACAAATTCATGAATTCGGAATCAAACATTTCATCGGAGGAGATTAAAATCTTGCATGAATTAAAAGACAACAAACAAATAATAATAAAACCTGCTGACAAGGGCTCGGTGGTGGTTATCATGGGACGGGAACAATACATTCATGAGGTAAAAAGACAGCTCAATGATACAACATACTACAAGAAAATATTAAAACCAATTTATTTGGAGACGGTGCCATTAATTCATGAAATTCTGGATCGATTAAAAAACCAAAAATTCATTAATTGGAGACAAAAACAATATTTGACGGAAACAGACAACCACGACCACCACGGCTTTTTATATTCTACCTAAAATTCATAAGGATCCCAACTCATGGACGATTCCGCTTAAAATTCCGCTGGGAGACCGATCGTTTCGGACTGTGACAGCGTAGACATATTATACAGCCGAATATTTAGATTATTATTTGAATCCCTTGCCACGCTTCCATCCGTCATATGTGAAAGACACATATGAATTCATTAAATTGATTAAAAGTTGAGGATTCTTTCGATTTTTATTTTTTAGTATGGATGTTGAGAGTCTGTATACAAACATTCCAATTGAGGAAGGGATTGATTGTGTTGAACGAATGTTTAAAAAGTATCCAGACCCCAAACGACCGGATGAGGAACTTTTACAATTGTTGAGGATAAATTTGACCCGAAATGATTTTGTGTTTGAAGACCAATTTTACCTGCAGATCAAGGGGACTGCTATGGGAAAAAGATTTGCACCGGCCTATGCTAATATTTTCATGGCAAATTGGGAGGAAGGGGCTCTCTCTAAGTGCAAAAAGAAACCGGCCGTGTATGTACGTTATCTCGATGATATTTTCGGAATTTGGTTGGGATCAAGGATGGAATTTGAGGAATTTGTCAAAATTTTGAATTCTCATGATCCATCAATTAAATTAAAGGTACAAATTAGTGAGGACTCAATTGATTTTTTGGACACAACTATTTTTAAAGGGGATAAATTTCATGAAAAACACAAATTGGACATAAAAGTTTATTTTAAAAGCACGGACACACACGCATTTATTACACAAGAACAGCTACCACCCAAAGCATACGTTTGAAGGTATCATAAAATCACAGCTCATCAGATTTAAACGTATTTGCACAAGATCAAGGGACTTTCGGCAAGCGGTCAGTACCTTATTTGGGGCGGTTAGGAAGAGAGGTTACTCAAGGTCATTTCTGAGGGATGTTTAAAACATTTAAAATTAAAAAGACAGAAACAAAAACAATTTAATTCCTTTGATTGTCACATATTCACCAGCAGCCATAATTCTTAATTCAAAATTTAAAAACAATTTCATGAAGATAATAGATCGTAATAATTTAATTCCAAATTCAGAGGTCATTTCGGCATACAGAAGAAACAAAAATTTAAAGGATTGGCTGGTACGGGCAAAAATGCCATCATTTCATTGGACGAAACCACTTAAGGCACAAAAATATTTTTATAAATTAAAATTTATTCAGAATACTAATAATCAGACAATTTTGAAAATTGGGCAAAATTTCACGTTAAAATCGAAAAATTGTGTTTATGTTGTTTTCTGTCTTCATTGTGATATGAAATATGTAGGTGAAACCAGGAATTGTCTTAATATCCGCCTCTCACAGCACATACATAACATCAGGAACAAAAAAGAACTCAACACGTTGTTGGTGCAACACTTTATTGAACATGGCATATCGGCAGTGAGAATGGCGGGTTTGGAAGAGAATGTTTGTTGGACTGATTGGGAACGTAAGAAGAGAGAAAGGTATTGGATCTACATGGTGGGTACAAGGGAGCCAGGGGGCCTTAATATGAAAAAATATTGACCCCTAACCTTGACCTCAGTCCAAATTCTTTACTAGAATTTATTTCCTAATCAGAACCCTGATTTTATACCGAAAATTAACCCTAATCTGGCCCTGAAACCTAAACCTAACCATAACCTAAATTCTATCCTAAACCTAACCCTAATTTGGCCCTCAAATCTAAACCTAACCGTAACCTAAATTCTACTCCTAAACCTAACCCTAATCTGGCCCTGAAACCTAAACCTAACCATAAACCTAAATTATATTCCTAAACCTAACCCTAATCTGGCCCTGAAACCTAAACCTAACCATAAACCTAAATTCTATTCCTAAACCTAACCCTAATTTGGCTTTAAAACCTAAACCTAACAATAACCTAAATTATATTCCTAAACCTAACCCTAATCTTGCCCTGATCTCTAATCCTAACCATAGCCCTAATCTGAAACCTAAACTTAACCCTAACTTTACTCTAAAACCTAAACCTAACCATAATTCTATTCCTAAACCTAACCCTAATTTGGCCCCAATACTAACCCTAACTCTAAACCTAATTTCATCCCTAAATTTAACCCTAATCTGGCTCTACTTTCTAACCCTAAACTTAATCTGAACTCTAAACCTAACCCTAATTTGGCTCTAAAAAAAACCTAACCCTAATTTAAATTCTACTCCTACATTTAACCCTAATCTGGCCCCCTTTTTCTAATCCTAATCAACCTAAACCTAATTTAGTACTACCATTAAAATCTAATCATAACCGCAATCTTTACATTATCTGTAACCTTAATCTGTGTATATGTATGTTAAAAAACATAAAAAATCTAAAAAATATTAAAAAATAAAAAATATATCAAAAACATTTACAAAATTCATAAAACATTAAAAAGTTATTAAAACACTTAAAAAGTTATTAATAACACTTAAAAAGTTATTAAAAACAATAAAAAATACATAAAAATAATAAAAAAATAAAAAAATAAAAAACGTTATTAAAAACAATGTTAAAAATTTATAAATGTTAAAAAACTATTAAAAACTTAAAAAACAGTTCATGAAGTTCAATTATATTAAAAATCCATTGGGATTGACTTATTTTTCATTTAATTTATAAAGTGCAAAAGTGCAATCGCGTTTATCGCTTTTTTTGTTAAATTCAAACAAGAGCAGCTAGAAGCCTCATTTCCATTTTAGTTTTCGACAGAGCAACATCGCCTCTCATTAACAGCTGCATATAGTTATTTTGTGCCACAGAAACCTGAGGAAGACCCGGAGGAGGGTTGAAACGTTGTTTTAGTTGGCACACTTCTTTTGTTATTTGTTTTTGTTTTTTGTTTTTATTAATAAATAAATAAATAATTATTATACATAAATAAACAAATAGTATATATAAATAAATAAATAAATAGATTAGCACACATTATTATACATACACAATAAATAAATAAATAAATAAATAAATATATAATAAATACTTACCTTCCACTTACCTGGAATGGCGGACGGTTGGACAACCGTCCGACGCAACTATCGGGGGGGACAGCGTCCCCCCTTCTTTTCTGGAGGGGCCCGGCGGGACGGAAGCCGCTATGGTGGGAGGGCCAGAGCTCCTTCCCCTCCCTATAGGAGGGGAAACAACTTCCGAAACCCTAACCCTAACCCTAACCCTAACCCTAACCCTAACCCTAACCCTAACCCCCCCTAACCCTTAAAAACGCTATATAAAAAAAACCGTTAAAAAACGCTATTTAAAAAAAAAAGCGATAAAAACCGTTTGGAGCAGGAGACTATAAATAGCGATAGAGCACGTCTCCTGCTCATTTCTCCTCCAGCTCTCGAGGAGTGCAGCAGCTTTTTTAGTGTGCCAGTGCAACCTGATGAAGGCCAATTAGGTGGCCGAAACGTCGTTTACTTGTTTATTTATTTTGGCACACCTTCTTTTGTTGTTTATTTTAATTTTGATTTCTTTCTTTATTAATAAATACATTATTGATAAATAAATAAATTAATAAATAATAATAAATAATCAATAAATAAATAAATAAATAATAAATAATCTATAATAAATACTAATAAATAATAAATACATTCATACTATAAATACATTCATACAAATAAATACATACATACAATTCATGACTTGGACGGAGGTCCGCCACGGCAAGCTTGGTCAGCAAGGGCCCGCCTAAAAGAGGGATCAGGGTTACGGAGGGCCGGCAGGGGAATGGAGAGTGCTCGGGCCTTCTCCGGAAGGGGAAGGCCCTTTTCCCCTTATCCTAACCCTAACCCTAACCCTAAACCCTAAACCCTAACCCTAAACCCTAAACCCTAACCCTAACCCTAACCTCTAAACCTAACCCTAACCACTTTCCTAAACCTAACCTAACCACTTTCCTGGTCCTAAACCTAACCACTTCCTTCTCTATCCTAAACCTAACCCTAACCGCTTTCCTAGTCCTAACCCTAACCACTATCCTAAACCTAACCCTAACCGCTCTTCTGGCCCTAACCCTAACCATGTTCTTCCCTACCTAAACCTAACCACTTTTCTTAACTCTAACCCTAACCACTATTCTATTCTAATCTTAACTTATCTTTTCACAAAAATAAAAAATAAAAAATACATAAAAATAAAAATCTATAAAAAAGTTAAAAACTGTTAAAATGTACAAAAAATATAAAACTATTAAAAAAGCAATAAAAAGTTAAAAATAATTAATAAGTATAAAAAGAGAACATTAATTTAAGTTAAAAAAGTGTTAAAAACATATTTTCTAAAAAAAGCGTTAAAAAAGCGTTAAAAAAGCGTTCAATAAAAAACCGTTCAAAAGCGTTAATTAAAAAAACGTTAAAAAGCGCTTATAATAGAAAAGCGCTTGGAGCAGAGGCTCATTCGTTCTCTAGCTCTCAAGGAGAGCACATCAGTATTTTTAGTGTGCATACACCTGAAGAAGGCCTGTTCAAAGGCCAAACGCCGTGTTTGTTTTCTTTTCAGCACACCTTCCTTAGTTGTTTATTATTGTTTTTGTTTTTTATTTGTTTATTAATAGATACATTATTGATAAATAAATAAACTAATAAATAATAATAAATATTTTAATAAATAAATAAATATATCATTTCATTATTGAATAAATACATACATTCTATCAATACATACTTACCTGAACAATCATACAATAAATAACAATAAACATACTTACCTGGTACAACAATAAACACATACTTACCTGGAACACACTCATTCAATAAATACATACTTACCTGGTAACACAATCATACAATAAATACATACATACTTACCTCATTAATAATTATGGAGTGGACGGAGGTCCGTTACGGCCGCCGCCGTCAACGGCCCAACCCCCCACAAAGGGACAGGGGTTACGGGAACTCCGCTGGGTGGGCGGAGCGTGCACCGGCTTCCTCCTTTAGGAGGAGGCCCTTTGTCCCTCAACCTAACCCTAACCCTAACCCTAACCCTAACCCTAACCACCTTCGGGTGGTGGAACAACTAAGGGCTAGGGGGCCCACCCAAAGCACACCCTGTTGCAGAGAGTGCACAGGTTACTCCTTAGGGAGTAACTCTTTTTTCCCAAACCTAACCCTAACCCTAACCCTAACCCTAACCCTCTTAGGAGAAAACCCTTCTTTTCCTAAACCTAACCCTAACCCTAACCCTAACCCTAACCCTAACCTTTCATTCCACACGCCTAAACGGAACCTTTAAATTTATTTTTTAATTTCTAACGAAAACACAACCCTAATCCTAATCAGAACCCATTCGGTGGGCTCGCCTAAACAGAATCATTTAATTTCTAACGAAAACACAACCCTAATTCTAATCAGAACCCATTCGATGGGCTCGCCTAAACGGAACCAGTCCTTTAATATTTATTTAATTAATTTTCTATTTGAATTAAACACTGACTTATTTGCCTAATCTTAACTTTCTTTGAATATAATCTCCTTGAATTTAATTATTACCTTTATCTTTTGGAATCCGAGGAGCCACAACAACAATTATATTACACTTACTATTTTATCTTAATTAATATTTCGTTTGCTGTGATCCAGTGTGATGTTTATTACCTTTTGGTGCATGAGAGAGAGTCTTTATATTTTTTCATCAGAAACCTCAGCCATGCAGAGCAGGTCCAGTAGGGGGCAATCACACCCCACCCGCCTGGCTGAGGTTTCCATATAAGGCATTAGCCTCACAACTCCATTACCCATCATCCTTAGCATGTTGACAACTTGGCAGAAAAAATTTTCCACTCATTCTGGCCACACCGCCATTGAAGTAGCACCTACCTGGTAAGCTCTCCTGCTCCAAAACTGTTTTTGCTTTTCACTTTGCCATTTATGCCTGATGAAGATCTGTTTTTGTATCGAAACGTCGCATAGGCAACACATTCAACACAGTTGAGCACCGTTTTGAGAGTTGTTTTTTGAGGCTTTTAACTGCCACACATCGAATACTTTTCGATTAAAAAAGTTGTTTCTAACTTACTTTTGACTCTGCCATCACTCTTTTCCGGTAAACAATCTTTTACCGAAGCTATTTATATAATTTTTTGTCACAAAAATGACGTTTTTTTTCGACGAAGAAAACTTTTCACGACGAAAACAATCATTACGTCATCGCCATTCTTCATTCTACGGAGGCGAAAACCAACGCCCTTTTCGTCGAGCCACGGGTTGCGCGATGGCTCGTGCCTCACCCGTTCCCCCGAAAGGGGGATTCTGGGACCCCTTTCAAAATTCTAACCGGCCAATACCTCACGTCGTCCGTGGCTTTAACTCCCACCGCCGGAGATCGTCGGAACGTACTCAAGATGGCGACGCAGACTGCTCCAACTCCAGCGCACCAAAACAACACAACAGGTACGATCGGAACAGTACTAGACACGCAAGCACGAGCACACGCTCTCACATCAGGATTGATAATGCAACAGTCCTACTTAGACTGCCTGCACCGGATGAGGATTTTGCTCAACTTTCTAGACTGTTTTATAAAATCATTAAATTATGCCACCATTTAAATAATGTGGCCCCTGATGATGATGATGATAGGATCCCTTCCTCCATCTACCACATGATGCACCAACTTTGTGCAATGATCAGACCTGCATTTCCTGACCACACTATTTGTGCTGACATTAAATATAATGCACAACAATGGTGCTCATCTACACTGAGAGCTCTGGAGCAGCACTATTCCACTCTCCTCTCAGACCTCCTTTCTGATGTGGCCTTAATATTGCCCCGAACCTGGTCCTCTCCCTTCTTGGTGGCCACCAGATGGGCTAAAAAGAACTTTCCTAGACTTCACCAGAACACCTTGGACAGAGCAAAGCAGCTCATTACTTCTCAAGCAGCAGAAATGAGACCACAAGCAGACCTGGACACGGTTCCCTCATCCCGCCCACCTGCCACATCTGATCCTCCGGCCTCACCTGCAGTTTTAGCTCCTCCGCTCTCAACTGACACTCGTCATCCAGAACCGACGACCTGTGGGCCCCATCATCCTTCTTCTTCCACTTTCCCAGCTGGGAAAACCAGAGCGTCGCCCACCTCCTGAGGCTACTGTACTTCTTGTACAAACACCACGACTGTCAAACCGACAGGACTCACAGAGCCACGGTGACCTCACCCCAGAAGATGAGGAGCGACCCTGCACATCTGCACCCCGACCACCAGAACGTCACGGAGTCAACAAACGTCGATCGCTTAAACCAAGCGACACAGGACGACTGGTCCTGACTGACCCAAGGGCTGCTGATGCAACAGATGACTTCCACGATGATGATGATGAGCCTGAGGAGTTCCATGACACCAGCGACGAGTCTCTGGTTCCGGCCCTGGATCAACCCAAACCCACCTTGCTGCAAAAGGTTCTACAGAGGTCTGTCACATCAACATGTATGAATAAAACACACACTAAGAATGATAAAAAATCATCTCACGCAACACATAAGAAACACAAAACATCAGCAACTTAATTCATTTATTATGGAAATACGACAGACAGGACACACCTCTCATTTACTGTTTATTCTGAATACTTGCACTTAACCTTTTATCTGAGTCTTCACAGGAGGGAGACATGGCTGCAGCTCCTCTCCCCCTGTGCTCCGAATGTGGTGAACATCAGCAGGAGAAGAAAATGCTTCTCCCACCTCCCTCTACTTGCTGGGAATCTCTGTTGTTCAGACACCACTGTCAATGACTCACACACATTAACTTTTCACTTACCTGGACTGGGCTGCGATGCGACATCTGTGAGGAACGACCTGAAGAAACCTGCAATAAAAGAATATCAGAGACTTTCTGAAACTGCACTCACCTGTTAAAACCTTCAGTTCCTCTTATTCTTCACTACATGTTAAACTGTCTATAATGCAACCTAACTTTTTAATTTCTATCATGATTATGTTCACAATTCTTGCAGCCTTAACTGTTTTTGTGATCCTGTTCTGTCTTACCATTCTTGTTGTGGCTCCTATGCAGGATGATTCTGAGTTTTAACCCCAAACTAACTTTAATCCTAACCCTAACCTTTCATTCCACACGCCTAAACGGAACCTTTAAATTTATTTTTTAATTTCTAACGAAAACACAACCCTAATCCTAATCAGAACCCATTCGGTGGGCTCGCCTAAACAGAATCATTTAATTTCTAACGAAAACACAACCCTAATTCTAATCAGAACCCATTCGATGGGCTCGCCTAAACGGAACCAGTCCTTTAATATTTATTTAATTAATTTTCTATTTGAATTAAACACTGACTTATTTGCCTAATCTTAACTTTCTTTTGAATATAATCTCCCTTGAATTTAATTATTACCTTTATCTTTTGGAATCCGAGGAGCCACAACAACAATTATATTACACTTACTATTTTATCTTAATTAATATTTCGTTTGCTGTGATCCAGTGTGATGTTTATTACCTTTTTGGTGCATGAGAGAGAGTCTTTATATTGTTTTCATCAGAAACCTCAGCCATGCAGAGCAGGTCCAGTAGGGGGCAATCACACCCCACCGGCCTGGCTGAGGTTTCCATATAAGGCATTAGCCTCACAACTCCATTACCCATCATCCTTAGCATGTTGACAACTTGGCACGAAAAAATTTTCCACTCATTCTGGCCACACCGCCATTGAAGTAGCACCTACCTGGTAAGCTCTCCTGCTCCAAAACTGTTTTTGCTTTTCACTTTGCCATTTATGCCTGATGAAGATCTGTTTTTGTATCGAAACGTCGCATAGGCAACACATTCAACACAGTTGAGCACCGTTTTGAGAGTTGTTTTTTGAGGCTTTTAACTGCCACACATCGAATACTTTTCGATTAAAAAAGTTGTTTCTAACTTACTTTTGACTCTGCCATCACTCTTTTCCGGTAAACAATCTTTTACCGAAGCTATTTATATAATTTTTTGTCACAAAAATGACGTTTTTTTTCGACGAAGAAAACTTTTCACGACGAAAACAATCATTACGTCATCGCCATTCTTCATTCTACGGAGGCGAAAACCAACGCCCTTTTCGTCGAGCCACGGGTTGCGCGATGGCTCGTGCCTCACCCGTTCCCCCGAAAGGGGGATTCTGGGACCCCTTTCAAAATTCTAACCGGCCAATACCTCACGTCGTCCGTGGCTTTAACTCCCACCGCCGGAGATCGTCGGAACGTACTCAAGATGGCGACGCAGACTGCTCCAACTCCAGCGCACCAAAACAACACAACAGGTACGATCGGAACAGTACTAGACACGCAAGCACGAGCACACGCTCTCACATCAGGATTGATAATGCAACAGTCCCACTTAGACTGCCTGCACCGGATGAGGATTTTGCTCAACTTTCTAGACTGTTTTATAAAATCATTAAATTATGCCACCATTTAAATAATGTGGCCCCTGATGATGATGATGATAGGATCCCTTCCTCCATCTACCACATGATGCACCAACTTTGTGCAATGATCAGACCTGCATTTCCTGACCACACTATTTGTGCTGACATTAAATATAATGCACAACAATGGTGCTCATCCACGCTGAGAGCTCTGGAGCAGCACTATTCCACTCTCCTCTCAGACCTCCTTTCTGATGTGGCCTTAATATTGCCCCGAACCTGGTCCTCTCCCTTCTTGGTGGCCACCAGATGGGCTAAAAAGAACTTTCCTAGACTTCACCAGAACACCTTGGACAGAGCAAAGCAGCTCATTACTTCTCAAGCAGCAGAAATGAGACCACAAGCAGACCTGGACACGGTTCCCTCATCCCGCCCACCTGCCACATCTGATCCTCCGGCCTCACCTGCAGTTTTAGCTCCTCCGCTCTCAACTGACACTCGTCATCCAGAACCGACGACCTGTGGGCCCCATCATCCTTCTTCTTCCACTTTCCCAGCTGGGAAAACCAGAAAACGTCGCCCACCTCCTGAGGCTACTGTACTTCTTGTACAAACACCACGACTGTCAAACCGACAGGACTCACAGAGCCACGGTGACCTCACCCCAGAAGATGAGGAGCGACCCTGCACATCTGCACCCCGACCACCAGAACGTCACGGAGTCAACAAACGTCGATCGCTTAAACCAAGCGACACAGGACGACTGGTCCTGACTGACCCAAGGGCTGCTGATGCAACAGATGACTTCCACGATGATGATGATGAGCCTGAGGAGTTCCATGACACCAGCGACGAGTCTCTGGTTCCGGCCCTGGATCAACCCAAACCCACCTTGCTGCAAAAGGTTCTACAGAGGTCTGTCACATCAACATGTATGAATAAAACACACACTAAGAATGATAAAAAATCATCTCACGCAACACATAAGAAACACAAAACATCAGCAACTTAATTCATTTATTATGGAAATACGACAGACAGGACACACCTCTCATTTACTGTTTATTCTGAATACTTGCACTTAACCTTTATCTGAGTCTTCACAGGAGGGAGACATGGCTGCAGCTCCTCTCCCCCTGTGCTCCGAATGTGGTGAACATCAGCAGGAGAAGAAAATGCTTCTCCCACCTCCCTCTACTTGCTGGGAATCTCTGTTGTTCAGACACCACTGTCAATGACTCACACACATTAACTTTTCACTTACCTGGACTGGGCTGCGATGCGACATCTGTGAGGAACGACCTGAAGAAACCTGCAATAAAAGAATATCAGAGACTTTCTGAAACTGCACTCACCTGTTAAAACCTTCAGTTCCTCTTATTCTTCACTACATGTTAAACTGTCTATAATGCAACCTAACTTTTAATTTCTATCATGATTATGTTCACAATTCTTGCAGCCTTAACTGTTTTTGTGATCCTGTTCTGTCTTACCATTCTTGTTGTGGCTCCTATGCAGGATGATTCTGAGTTTTAACCCCAAACTAACTTTAATCCTAACCCTAACCTTTCATTCCACACGCCTAAACGGAACCTTTAAATTTATTTTTTAATTTCTAACGAAAACACAACCCTAATCCTAATCAGAACCCATTCGTGGGCTCGCCTAAACAGAATCATTTAATTTCTAACGAAAACACAACCCTAATTCTAATCAGAACCCATTCGATGGGCTCGCTTAAACGGAACCAGTCCTTTAATATTTATTTAATTAATTTTCTATTTGAATTAAACACTGACTTATTTGCCTAATCTTAACTTTCTTTTGAATATAATCTCCTTGAATTTAATTATTACCTTTATCTTTTGGAACCGAGGAGCCACAACAACAATTATATTACACTTACTATTTTATCTTAATTAATATTTCGTTTGCTGTGATCCAGTGTGATGTTTATTACCTTTTTGGTGCATGAGAGAGAGTCTTTATATTGTTTTCATCAGAAACCTCAGCCATGCAGAGCAGGTCCAGTAGGGGGCAATCACACCCCACCGGCCTGGCTGAGGTTTCCATATAAGGCATTAGCCTCACAACTCCATTACCCATCATCCTTAGCATGTTGACAACTTGGCACGAAAAAATTTTCCACTCATTCTGGCCACACCGCCATTGAAGTAGCACCTACCTGGTAAGCTCTCC
>CM020512.1:77853-161172 GCA_009823395.1 Thamnaconus septentrionalis
TTTCATTTAAAAAGTCAATTGGGATTATAGTGCTTCGCTTTTTTTATTTTCTTCGCTTTTTTCGGTTATTCGCTTTTTTTCTTATTTAAGGTGCAAGAGCACTAGGAGAGCTCATTTTCGTTTCAGCCTCCGACAGAGCAAGTCAGCTCTCAGTTTTTTGTGTGCCATTGACCTGAGGAAGACCCATAGCGGGTCGAAACGTCGTTGGTTGGCACACCTTCTTTTGTTTGTTGATTTATTTTTGTTTTTGTTATTTTGTTTTTTGTTTTAATAAATAAATAAATTATTAATAAATATCTCTATAATAAATAAGTTAATAAATACAAATTAATAAATACACAATAGAAATAAATACATTATAATAATAAATAATAAATAACTCAATAAATATACAATAAATAAATAAATAAACACAAAAACAATACAAAATTCATGGGGGACGGTTGGACTACGGTCCGCTATGACCGTCGGAGGGGTCAGCGACCCTTCTTACCCCGAGGGTCCCGACAGGATGGCGGACGCTTTGGTGGGATGGCCCGAGCACCTTCCCCTTCCTTCGGGAGGGGGAATCGTTTCCGAAATCCTATCCGGCCAGCGCCTCCCCCAAGAGCTACGCAGTATGCCGGGCCCAGGTTTCGATCTTACGCTGAGGTAGTCCGGGATGGGCTGCCTAGACAAGTCCGGGATACGTTTTCTCTGGGACGGACGGACAACAGGGGTACGGCGTGGCAGCCGGCGGATCCGCAATTGGGTAGACTGATTCGGCGGATCTACGTGGTCATAAAAACGGTGCATCATTTGCAGAACGTGGCACCGAAGCCGGGAAACTCGGAGCCGCGTATGATTGCCAGAATGGTTGAGGTGTTGGCCCGTATGATTAAACCTGCAGCCCCCACACGAGATACGGCGGATTTAATCACGGGGAACGCTAAAAACTGGGGGTACAACACGTGCCTTATCCTCGCTGAGCACTACGAAAAGTGCCTGGAGGAAGTTTTGGAGGGCCTCGCCGACCTCTTAACCCCGGACTGGAGGAGAGCATTCGAGGTGGCGGTTCGTTGGGCTAGGAGGAACTTCCAACGGATCTCTCAAGACGCCATTGATCATGCGGAAGCCCTGATCGCTGCTACGGGGGAACCGGATGATCCTCCACCTAGGCCTAGAGAGAGGACCCGAAATCAGGTCTCTTTCAAGGGGACAAGTTCCCGGACGGAGACTCAGCAACCAGCTGAGGTCTCAACAAAGACAAAGAAACGCCGTCAACAAGATAAGGCGCCAGCTCCAAAGACCCAAAGGGTCATCAGATCCAGGACCGTTAGGGGCATTGTCCTCAATAGAGACAGTCCATCAGAGGACTCGGAGGGGAGTGACTCTGATGGAGAGGAGCTGAGGGTCTTGGAGGCATCAATTGAGGAACGGCCAAACTCCAACACTTCCTCTTCTCCGTCTGGGACTCCACAGGCCCCAATTAGGGTGGTGGCCCAGGTACACCAAATCTCTCCTTCCCTTCCTTCATCCTCAGAGGAGGAGGAGGAGGCGGCTGAGGAGGAAGTGGAAGAGAGGATAGAAGAGGAGGAGCAGCCAGAGGAGGAAGTATTCCAGGAGTCCTTCGAGCTCTTTTCCCAACCGGAACCAGAGAGGTTCAAAGTTCACAGACACCCAAACACGCAAAAAAAGTTGACGGACTGGAACTTTGTGGCCCAAAAAAAGTGGCTGATTATAGGGGATTCTAACCTCTGCAGCTTCCCTGAATTTTTCTGCAAAGACTTGCAGGTAGAGAGCTTTCCCGGCAGCCATTTCCGGCATGGCCAGGCCTTAATGGAAAAAACAACTGCTCCAACAGGTCTGGTGGTCGAGAAAATTATCCTGGGCTTTGGGATCAATGGGAGAGAGAACAAATTAAAAGAAACAACAATGAAAAATGTACAGGGTATTGTGCGTTCTACAAAGAGGAAATTTCCCTACGCAGAGATTTGGATCCCCCTGGTCAATTATTCGGATGCGCTCCCACAAGAGGAGAAGGATAATTTGGAAGCCCTCAATAATTATGTGACCAGGAACATGCCATACATACCTCTTCTCCCAGCAGATCAATTCATCACAGAGGCAGACGAAATTCATTGGACGGAAGAGACAGGGGATGCGATGTTCCTCCACTGGATGTCGTTTTTAAACTTCGGCTCCCCATAAGTCCGGTCCGGGGGGGGTCGAATGTTTTGAATGATTGGAATGATTTGAATGATTTGGATGTAGTGGATACAAAGAATGTTCTGATTTTGGCCGAGAATTTCCAACTTTCTACAGCGCAATTTGAGTTGCTTAACAAAGGTCTTACATTTGTACCTACTGTGGACATTTGTAGAAATCAAAAATTACAATTACAATTGGATATTCAAAATTACCACCGAAAAATTAAATTGGCTACATATTTTCGAAAAAATTCATTTAAAAGGAATATAATTCCATTCATGGGCCATTCTGATTGGACACCACCCCTTAATTTATTGCCTGAGGAAGTTAAAAAATTAATTCATGAGGATAAAAAGATATTTAAAAAGCATTATAAATTGATGTATCCAAAACCAAATATTTCATCGGAAGAATTGGAAATGTTACATGAATTAAAAAACAACAAACAAATAATAATCAAACCTGCGGACAAAGGTTCGGCGGTGGTTATTATGGGGACGGAACAATACATTTATGAGGTAGAAAGACAACTGAAAGACACAACATATTATAAAAAATTATTAAAACCAATTTATTTAGATACAGTTCCATTAATTCATGACATTTTGGAAAGATTAAAAAACAAGAAATTCATTAATTTGAGACAAAGACAATATTTGGCGGGAAACAAACAACCAAGACCAAGATTATTTTATATTTTGCCAAAAATTCATAAAGATCCTAATTCATGGACAATCCCAAATAAAATTCCCCCTGGAAGACCTATTGTGTCAGATTGTGATAGCGAAACGTATTATACGGCCGAATATTTGGATTATTTTTTGAATCCCCTGTCTACACTACATCCTTCTTATGTCAAAGACACGTATGCTTTTATCAAATTAATAAAAAAATTGAGGATTCGGTCGGACTTCTACTTCTTCAGCATGGATGTGGATAGTCTTTATACTAATATTCCCATTCAAGAAGGCATTAATTGTGTGAAAGAACTTTTTCAAAAGAATCCAGACCCTAAACGGCCGGATGAGGAGCTATTGGAATTATTAAATATTAATTTGACTCGAAATGATTTTGTTTTTCAGGACCAATTTTACTTACAAATCAAAGGAACCGCCATGGGGAAAAGATTCGCACCGGCCTATGCCAACATTTTTATGGCAAACTGGGAGAAAGGGGCACTTTCAAAATGTAAAAAGAAACCGGCCGTCTATATGCGATATCTTGACGATATTTTTGGAATTTGGATGGGAACTAGGGAAGAATTCGACCAATTTGTGGAGATTTTGAATTCGCATGATTGTTCAATTAAATTAAAGGTACAAATCAGCCGGGAGTCTATTGATTTTTTGGACACAACAATTTTTAGAGGGCCTAAATTTGAGGAAAATCACAAATTGGACATCAAAGTATTTTTCAAAACTACTGATACACACGCTTTGCTTCAAAAGAATAGTTACCATCCAAAACACACGTTCAAGGGCATCATAAAATCACAACTTATCAGATTCAAAAGAATTTGTACAAGATCACGGGATTTCTGGCAAGCAGTTGGTACGTTGTTTCGAGCCTTGAGAAAGAGGGGGTACTCGAGGTCATTTCTTAGAGAGAGTTTAAAAACATTTAAAATCAAACAAGACAAGAATAAAAACAATTTAATTCCATTGATTGCGACATTTTCTTCAGCGGCCATGATGCTTAATTCTAAATTTAAAACAAATTTCATGAATATGACTAATCGAAAAAATTTAATCCCAAATTCATATGTAATTTCCGCGTACAGGAGAAATAAAAATCTAAGAGATTGGTTTGTCCGGGCAAAAATGCCATCAATTCATTGGTCAAAACCACTCAAAGCACAAAAATATTTTAAAAAATTAAATTTCATTCGAAACAGCGTCAACAAAACAATTTTGAAAATTCATCAGGGTTTCACGTTGAAATCTAAAAATTGTGTCTATCTGATTTTTTGTTTAAAGTGTGACAAGAAATATGTAGGCGAGACCAGAAATTGCTTAAACATACGTCTCTCGCAACACCTACATAATATAAAAAATAAAAAAGAAATCAACACATTATTGGTTCAGCATTTCATTGAACATGGTATAAATTCTTTGAGAATCACAGGGTTGGAACAGAATGTTTGCTGGTCGGATTGGGAGCATAAGAAGAGAGAGAGAGATATTGGATTTTTATGGCAGGGACAAGAGAACCAGGGGGTTTGAATGTGAAAAGATACTGCCCCTAGCTGGTACACCTAAATCTTAACCTAATCTGACCCTAATTTTATTCCAAAATCTAACCCTAATCTGGCCCTAATTTCTAAACCTAACCTTAATCCTAAATTCATTCCTAAACCTAACCCTAATCTGGCCCTAACTTCTAAACCTAACCATAATCCTAAATTCATTCCTAAACCTAACCCTAATCTGGCCCTAATTTCTAAACCTAACCATAATCCTAAATTCATTCCTAAACCTAACCCTAATCTGGCCCTAATTTCTAAACCTAACCATAATCCTAAATTCATTCCTAAACCTAACCCTAATCTGGCCCTAATTTCTAAACCTAACCATAGTCCTAAATTCATTCCTAAACCTAACCCTAATCTGGCCCTAATTTCTAAACCTAACCATAACCGAAATTCCATTCCTAAACTCAACCCTAATTCGGCCCTAATCTCTAATCCTAACCATAGCCCTAATCTTATTCCTAAACCTAACCCTAATTTGGCCCTAATCTCTAACCCTAACCATAACCTAAATTCTATTCCTAAACCTAACCCTAATTCGGTCCTTATCTAACCCTAACCATAACCTAAATTTGCCCTAATCATAACCCTAACCCTAATTTGGCCCTTATCTAACCCTAACATAACCTTAATTTGCCCTAATCTTAACCCTAATTTGATCCCTAATCTTAATCCTAATTTGGCTCTAACCTTTAACCCTAAATTATAAATCCATTTTTTTCATATTGTTTTTCACTTTTAATATACATATATAATTTACAAAAACCTAAAAAAATAACAAAAAAATCTATAAATAATAAAAAAACTATAAAAAAATATATATAAAAATATTTAAAAAGTCTAAAAAAAATTAAAAAACACAAAAAATAATTAAAAACAAGTTAAAAACATTATTAATATTAAAAACATTATGATTTCATAGTTTAAAAACAATTCATATGTTCAAAGAAATAAAAACAAAAAATTAAAAACATTATAATTTTAAAAGCACTTAAAAACAATTAAAAACGTTAAAAACAATTCATTTTGAGTTCATTTCATTTAAAAAGTCAATTGGGATTATAGTGCTTCGCTTTTTTTATTTTCTTCGCTTTTTTCGGTTATTCGCTTTTTTTCTTATTTAAGGTGCAAGAGCACTAGGAGAGCTCATTTTCGTTTCAGCCTCCGACAGAGCAAGTCAGCTCTCAGTTTTTTGTGTGCCATTGACCTGAGGAAGACCCATAGCGGGTCGAAACGTCGTTGGTTGGCACACCTTCTTTTGTTTGTTGATTTATTTTTGTTTTTGTTATTTTGTTTTTTGTTTTAATAAATAAATAAATTATTAATAAATATCTCTATAATAAATAAGTTAATAAATACAAATTAATAAATACACAATAGAAATAAATACATTATAATAATAAATAATAAATAACTCAATAAATATACAATAAATAAATAAATAAACACAAAAACAATACAAAATTCATGGGGGACGGTTGGACTACGGTCCGCTATGACCGTCGGAGGGTCAGCGACCCTTCCGACAGGATGGCCCCGAGGGTCCCGACAGGATGGCGGACGCTTTGGTGGGATGGCCCGAGCACCTTCCCTTCCTTCGGGAGGGGAATAACCCTAACCCTTTCAAATCCTAACCTCTAACCCCTAACCCTAACCCCCTAAAAATCTCTAACCCTAGTCTTAAGCTCTTCAATCTGTTTTAGTTAATCTATTCAGCCTAAGGGAGCCCTGACCCAAGAGAAATACCGGTTGAGCTAATCTTTGAGAGGCCGCTGAGAGGTCATGAAAAATACCAGCTGAGCCAATATTACTTACCGCCAGAGAGCGCTTATATGGGGATGGGGGGTGGGGAGGCTTGAGGATAGCTGAAGATTGGATGATGCACTAGACCTAGGACCTGAGAGAGAAGAAGGGAAAGGATTAGTGTGGCAGGGAGTGGATTCGGTGGAGACAGAGGAGTAGGAGAGAAGAACGTTAAACTGCAACCTGAAAGAAATTAGAGAATATAAATTAAGCAATTATTGGCACAAACTAAAACACTAATTGGACTCTAAATTTGGGAAGGGAGGTGCAAACAGTGCACGGGCCTAAGAGTGACTAAAGCCATAATGGGCAGTCAACTCTCCCAGATGGCCAGCGCCTGATGAAGGCCCTATTAGGCCGAAACGTTGCGCGAACGCCATCTTTACTATCTATACAAGATATGTATAATTTTTTGAAACCCCACCACCTTAGGGTGGTGGACTTCTTAAGGGCTTGAAGGCCTACCCGGAACACACTCTCAGCCGGAGAGTGCACAGGGTTCTCCAGTGGAGAATACCTCTTTTTCCCTAACCTACCCAGCCAGGTCCCGGAGGGTGTGTGAAGGGATTTGGCTTTCAGGCCCTCCGAGCCCCTTTTGCCTGTTTTTATCCCCTATCTGGACATCTACACCTAACCCTTAGCCCATACACTAAACCTAACCAATTCGAGATCCCTACCTAAACCTAACCAATTCGATGGACTAAAAGTTTGGATCTAGCCCTAACCCTATCCTGACCCTAAACCTAACCATAACCCTTTCACAACGTCTAAACCT
This sequence comes from Thamnaconus septentrionalis, assembly GCA_009823395.1. NCBI lineage: Eukaryota > Metazoa > Chordata > Actinopteri > Tetraodontiformes > Monacanthidae > Thamnaconus > Thamnaconus septentrionalis. Next base: position 84,870 of record CM020512.1, read on the forward strand.
AACCCTTGCTCTGTTTCTATCCCCTTGTTTTAACCCTAACCCTAACCCTATTCTGGATCTAATTCTTGTAACTCATTTATGACCTCTAACCCTGTCTGTGCCTTGAGTTTGTCCTGGGCCCTGACCCTAACCTGGATTTAATCTCTAACCCTAGTCTTAAGCTCTTCAATCTTTTAGTTAATCTATTCAGCCTAAGGGAGCCGCCGAAGAGAAATACCGGTTGAGCTAATCTTTGAGAGGCCGCTGACGAAAAATACCAGCTGAGCCAATATTACTTACCGCCAGAGAGCGCTTATATGGGGATGGGGGGTGGGGAGGCTTGAGGATAGCTGAAGATTGGATGATGCACTAGACCTAGGACCTGAGAGAGAAGAAGGGAAAGGATTAGTGTGGCAGGGAGTGGATTCGGTGGAGACAGAGGAGTAGGAGAGAAGATGGGAAGCAGAAGAGGAGAAAGGAAGAGTGAAGGAAGAAGGAAGAAGCACTGGAAGAACAGCAGTCAAAGGATGAAGAAGACGGGGACAAGAAAAGAGGAGAAAAGAGGAAGGATAGAGGAAGAGGAAGAAGAAAAAGGAGGAAAAGAGGGTACTTACCTCACCTACCTTAATTGGACACCTGTAAAAAGAGGTTAGAGAAATTAATTAACTCATAAAAGAGATACAACATACACTAATTGGACATACTCACCTCACCGTCCTGGGCAAGACGTTAAACTGCAACCTGAAAGAAATTAGAGAATATAAATTAAGCAATTATTGGCACAAACTAAAACACTAATTGGACTCTAAATTTGGGAAGGGAGGTGCAAACAGTGCACGGGCCTAAGAGTGACTAAAGCCATAATGGGCAGTCAACTCTCCCAGATGGCCAGCGCCTGATGAAGGCCCTATTAGGCCGAAACGTTGCGCGAACGCCATCTTTACTATCTATACAAGATATGTATAATTTTTTGAAACCCCACCACCTTAGGGTGGTGGACTTCTTAAGGGCTTGAAGGCCTACCCGGAACACACTCTCAGCCGGAGAGTGCACAGGGTTCTCCAGTGGAGAATACCTTTTTTTCCCTAACCTAACCCTAACCCTAACCCTAACCCTACCCTAACCCTAACCCTAACCCTAACCCTAACCCTAAACCTAACCCATTAGAGGTACACGCCTAAACTTAACCCATTTGGAATCCCCGTCTAAACTTAACCCCTGTAATTAATTTGGATTTAATCCCGACCCTATCCTAACCCTAAACTGAACCATAACCCATAACTAACGTCTAAACCTAACCCCTATCTGTATCTATCCACTACAATTATTCCCTTAACCCCAGTTCTGTTAATTCCCGTCCTATCCTGTTTCCTATTGTAGAATCTAGCCTGTAGGTCCCGGTTGGAGGCCATTTTTAATTTTTAGCAACTAACCCTAAGCCCATCAGTTTTTTAAAGCCATTAATTCGGTCATTATTTCCCCATAGCCGCCGTTGACAGATTCCGGTTGAGCTCATTTTATTAAAGGCCACTGTAGACAGGAGTCCAGTAGAGCCAATACTTTAAGGACCTTGAGTAAGGCAGAAAACTTGATGAGGACATGGAGGAGAACCTGGAAAAAGGAAAAGGATTACAATTAGAGCGCCTATGGACGGATAGTCGACGGAAGAGAAGAAAGGAAGACTGGAAGAGAAAAGGAGAAACAAAGGAAGAACAGAGAATAGGAGGAAAGAAGAAGACAGGGATGGAAGAGAAAAAGGATGAAAGAAAGGATAGAGGAAGAAAAAGAAGAAAGGAAGAAAAGAGGATACTTACCTTGTCTTACCTGGATCGGGAACCCTGAAAAGGAAAAGAAAGAAAACAATTAAATTAAGTCATAAAAAAGACACAACTAATAATTGGATACTTACCTCACCGTCCTGGGCAAGACGTTAAACTGCAACCTGAAAGAAAAAGGAAATAATTAGAGAATAAACATTGACTAAGCAATTTACGGCACAAAATTTAAACAGTAATTCGGCAATAATTTTTGGGAAGGGAGGTGCAGCAGTGCACGGGTAATTTTTGAGCAGCTAAAGCCATTTTAGGCAGCTCTGCTCCCAAGACAGCCAGCGCCTGAAGAAGGCCACTCTGACGGCCGAAACGTCGCGCGTACGCTGTCTTCCGCATCTAAACACATGATGTGTAATTTTTTGAAACCCCACCACCTTAGGGTGGTGGAAAAACTCAAGGGCTGAGGGGCCCACCTGGATCACACTCTGTTGCAGAGAGTGCACCAGGTTTTCTCTTTTTAGAGAAAACTCTTTTTTTCAAAAACCTAACCCTAACCCTAACCCTAACCCTAACCCTAACCTTAGGGTGGTGGAAAAACTTAAGGGCTTGGGGGCCCACCCTGAGCACGCTCTCAGCCGGAGAGTGCTCGAGGTTTCTCTTAGGAGAACCTTTTTTTTCCTAACCCTAACCCTAACCCTAACCCTAACCCTGCCCATGGGAGGGACATTTACCCTTGAACCTAACCCTAACCCTAACCCTAACCCTAACCCTAACACGCTGGTGCCGTCCCCGAGTCTCTACGACCTACGGTTCCCGAGATATGGCTATTTCCGGTATAACTCCGGAACCGGAAGTGACATCATCACGTAACTCACGTCACAGGTAGGTACACGCCTCATACACATGAGTACAAAATTTCAAGTCTATAACTCATTCCACCATGGAGATGTGGACATTTTAGAGGATCGGGAATTTCCCGATCGTGGTTATTACCCCTGTACCTAACCCTAACCCTAACCCTAACCCTAACCCGTTGGGACAAACTTAGGAGACACTTTCTGAGAAGTGAGTGCACTAGGATCCATCCCAGGCTCAGGGTGGATTCATAATTCCTTTACCTAACCCTAACCCTAACCCTAACCCTAACCGTGGAGATATGGACATTTTAGAGGATCGGGAATTTCCCGATCGTGGTTATTACCCCTGTACCTAACCCTAACCCTAACCCTAACCCCCCTAACCCTAACCCTAACCCTAACCCTAACGTGCTCCAAACCACTTTCTGGGAGGTGATTTTTCGGAAAAACACTTGGCTGTTTTTTGCCACTCAACGAATCTCCTATTGAAATGAATAGCGAAATTCAAACGCAAATATCGCGAGAACGGTAAGTCCTACGACCTTGGAACCTTGATCCGTCTGACATAATTCGGCCATGCTGAACACGCTGGTGCCGTCCCCGAGTCTCTACGACCTACGGTTCCCGAGATATGGCTATTTCCGGTATAACTCCGGAACCGGAAGTGACATCATCACGTAACTCACGTCACAGGTAGGTACACGCCTCATACACATGAGTACAAAATTTCAAGTCTATAACTCATTCCACCATGGAGATGTGGACATTTTAGAGGATCGGGAATTTCCCGATCGTGGTTATTACCCCTGTACCTAACCCTAACCCTAACCCTAACCCTAACCCTAACCCTAACCCGCCAGGTCCCGCAGTCTGGGTTTGTGTTGGATGTGGTCTCTCATGCCTTCTAGCCCTTAAGTCCCTGACTGCCAAGTCATATTAGACACCCATACCAAGGCCTTATGCTAACCCTAACCAATTCGATGTATGCGCCTAAACAGAACCATTCAAGGTATGCGCCTAAACCTAACCCATACACAGGATGCCTATCCCTAACCCTAGCCTTGTCCCTAACCCTAACCCTAACCCTAACCCTAATCTTGACTCTGGGCCTGAACCTGACCTCCTTGTGAGGACAGGAATGACGCCCAGGGGAGAGAGATGGGTGAAGGTGAAGAGGAAAGGATGGGACAGTGGAGAGGAGGGGGTAGAGGAGGGAGTGACCTTCTTTAATCCCTGACCTCGTTCTAACCCTTTTCCCTATTCTTGACCCTACATCTGGTCCTTTTTGACCTTTGTTCATCTATTCTTCCGAGCCACTCACGCCATTTTTCCCTGCGGGCCAAAGAGCCATATTAAACGCAGATGTTTAAGCACATTTAAGTGAATTTTTAAGGCCTAGAGAAGTGCGAAGATGGATAGGATGGAGGAAGAAGAGGATTGGAGTAGTGGATCAAAGAAGAAGGATAGGAAGGACAGAGGATCAAGGGATGAAGAGAAGAACACTTACCTGTCAAGAACATCGAACACCTGGAATCCCTAATTGGAAGAAAAGACATAATTAGTCACAAATTTAACCTATAATTAGAGAAACAAAATACTTACCAAAACCTATACTTACCTGGAACCCTAAAAGGAAGAAAAGTCATGAATGACATAATTTGAAAACCCCTAAAGAGAAGAAACCTATAAAAAGGATACACTAATTGATCTACTTACCATAAGTACTTACCGGATGGAAAACTGTGCAAATCCCATACTAGGGTGCATAGAGTAGATGAAGGTAAGAGGAAATTCCGTCCTGGGCATGACGTTAAACTGCAACCTGAGGGAGCAGCTGGGCACGGGCCCAAGTGGTGTAGGCCATACTAGGCCACCCACACTGTCGACTGCGCCTGAGGAAGGGCATGATAGCCCGAAACGCGTTGCGCAACAGTCGACCTTCTAAACTAGCTAAGAACAGCTATGTTAAATTTTTTGACCCTCCACCACCTTTGGGTGGTGGAACCCACTGGCTGGGAGATCTGCCTCACCAGCTCGGACTGAAGCGGAGAGTGCACCGGTTCTCTCTTCGGAGAGAACTCTTTTTTCCTTAACCTTACCCGCCACGTCCCGCAGTCTGGGTTTGTGTTGGATGTGGTCTCTCATGCCTTCTAGCCCTTAAGTCCCTGACTGCCAAGTCATATTAGACACCCATACCAAGGCCTTATGCTAACCCTAACCAATTCGATGTATGCGCCTAAACAGAACCATTCAAGGTATGCGCCTAAACCTAACCCATACACAGGATGCCTATCCCTAACTCCTAGCCTTGTCCCTAACCCTAACCCTAACCCTAACCCTAATCTTGACTCTGGGCCTGAACCTGACCTCCTTGTGAGGACAGGAATGACGGCCCAGGGAGAGAGATGGGTGAAGGTGAAGAGGAAAGGATGGGACAGTGGAGAGGAGGGGTAGAGGAGGAGTGACCTTCTTTAATCCCTGACCTCGTTCTAACCCTTTCCCTATTCTTGACCCTACATCTGGTCCTTTTTGACCTTTGTTCATCTATTCTTCCGAGCCACTCACGCCATTTTTCCTGCGGGCCAAAGAGCCATATTAAGCGCAGATGTTTAAGCACATTTAAGTGAATTTTTAAGGCCTAGAGAAGTGCCGAAGATGGATAGGATGGAGGAAGAAGAGGATTGGAGTAGTGGATCAAAGAAGAAGGATAGGAAGGACAGAGGATCAAGGGATGAAGAGAAGAACACTTACCTGTCAAGAACATCGAACACCTGGAATCCCTAATTGGAAGAAAAGACATAATTAGTCACAAATTTAACCTATAATTAGAGAAACAAAATACTTACCAAAACCTATACTTACCTGGAACCCCTAAAGGAAGAAAAAGTCATGAATGACATAATTTGAAAACCCTAAAGAGAAGAAACCTATAAAAAGGATACACTAATTGATCTACTTACCATAAGTACTTACCGGATGGAAACTGTGCAAATCCCATACTAGGGTGCATAGAGTAGATGAAGGTAAGAGGAAATTCCGTCCTGGGCATGACGTTAAACTGCAACCTGAGGGAGCAGCTGGGCACGGGCCCAAGTGGTGTAGGCCATACTAGGCCACCCACACTGTCGACTGCGCCTGAGGAAGGGCATGATAGCCCAAACGTTGCGCAACAGTCGACCTTCTAAACTAGCTAAGAACAGCTATGTTAAATTTTTGACCCTCCACCACCTTTGGGTGGTGGAACCCACTGGCTGGGAGATCTGCCTCACCAGCTCGGACTGAAGCGGAGAGTGCACGGTTCTCTCTTGGAGAGAACTCTTTTTCCTTAACCTTACCCGCCAGGTCCGCAGTCTGGGTTTGTGTTGGATGTGGTCTCTCATGCCTTCTAGCCCTTAAGTCCCTGACTGCCAAGTCATATTAGACACCCATACCAAGGCCTTATGCTAACCCTAACCAATTCGATGTATGCGCCTAAACAGAACCATTCAAGGTATGCGCCTAAACCTAACCCATACACAGGATGCCTATCCCTAACCCTAGCCTTGTCCCTAACCCTAACCCTAACCCTAACCCTAATCTTGACTCTGGGCCTGAACCTGACCTCCTTGTGAGGACAGGAATGACGGCCCAGGGGAGAGAGATGGGTGAAGGTGAAGAGGAAAGGATGGGACAGTGGAGAGGAGGGGGTAGAGGAGGGAGTGACCTTCTTTAATCCCTGACCTCGTTCTAACCCTTTTCCCTATTCTTGACCCTACATCTGGTCCTTTTTGACCTTTGTTCATCTATTCTTCCGAGCCACTCACGCCATTTTTCCTGCGGGCCAAAGAGCCATATTAAACGCAGATGTTTAAGCACATTTAAGTGAATTTTTAAGGCCTAGAGAAGTGCCGAAGATGGATAGGATGGAGGAAGAAGAGGATTGGAGTAGTGGATCAAAGAAGAAGGATAGGAAGGACAGAGGATCAAGGGATGAAGAGAAGAACACTTACCTGTCAAGAACATCGAACACCTGGAATCCCTAATTGGAAGAAAAAGACATAATTAGTCACAAATTTAACCTATAATTAGAGAAACAAAATACTTACCAAAACCTATACTTACCTGGAACCCTAAAGGAAGAAAAGTCATGAATGACATAATTTGAAAACCCTAAAGAGAAGAAACCTATAAAAAGGATACACTAATTGATCTACTTACCATAAGTACTTACCGGATGGAAAACTGTGCAAATCCCATACTAGGGTGCATAGAGTAGATGAAGGTAAGAGGAAATTCCGTCCTGGGCATGACGTTAAACTGCAACCTGGAGGAGCAGCTGGGCACGGGCCCAAGTGGTGTAGGCCATACTAGGCCACCCACACTGTCGACTGCGCCTGAGGAAGGGCATGATAGCCCGAAACGTTGCGCAACAGTCGACCTTCTAAACTAGCTAAGAACAGCTATGTTAAATTTTTTGACCCTCCACCACCTTTGGGTGGTGGAACCCACTGGCTGGGAGATCTGCCTCACCAGCTCGGACTGAAGCGGAGAGTGCACCGGTTCTCTCTTCGGAGAGAACTCTTTTTTCCTTAACCTTACCCGCCAGGTCCCGCAGTCTGGGTTTGTGTTGGATGTGGTCTCTCATGCCTTCTAGCCCTTAAGTCCCTGACTGCCAAGTCATATTAGACACCCATACCAAGGCCTTATGCTAACCCTAACCAATTCGATGTATGCGCCTAAACAGAACCATTCAAGGTATGCGCCTAAACCTAACCCATACACAGGATGCCTATCCCTAACCCTAGCCTTGTCCCTAACCCTAACCCTAACCCTAACCCTAATCTTGACTCTGGGCCTGAACCTGACCTCCTTGTGAGGACAGGAATGACGGCCCAGGGGAGAGAGATGGGTGAAGGTGAAGAGGAAAGGATGGGACAGTGGAGAGGAGGGGGTAGAGGAGGGAGTGACCTTCTTTAATCCCTGACCTCGTTCTAACCCTTTTCCCTATTCTTGACCCTACATCTGGTCCTTTTTGACCTTTGTTCATCTATTCTTCCGAGCCACTCACGCCATTTTTCCTGCGGGCCAAAGAGCCATATTAAACGCAGATGTTTAAGCACATTTAAGTGAATTTTTAAGGCCTAGAGAAGTGCCGAAGATGGATAGGATGGAGGAAGAAGAGGATTGGAGTAGTGGATCAAAGAAGAAGGATAGGAAGGACAGAGGATCAAGGGATGAAGAGAAGAACACTTACCTGTCAAGAACATCGAACACCTGGAATCCCCTAATTGGAAGAAAAAGACATAATTAGTCACAAATTTAACCTATAATTAGAGAAACAAAATACTTACCAAAACCTATACTTACCTGGAACCCCTAAAAGGAAGAAAAAGTCATGAATGACATAATTTGAAAACCCCTAAAGAGAAGAAACCTATAAAAAAGGATACACTAATTGATCTACTTACCATAAGTACTTACCGGATGGAAAACTGTGCAAATCCCATACTAGGGTGCATAGAGTAGATGAAGGTAAGAGGAAATTCCGTCCTGGGCATGACGTTAAACTGCAACCTGGAGGGAGCAGCTGGGCACGGGCCCAAGTGGTGTAGGCCATACTAGGCCACCCACACTGTCGACTGCGCCTGAGGAAGGGCATGATAGCCCGAAACGTTGCGCAACAGTCGACCTTCTAAACTAGCTAAGAACAGCTATGTTAAATTTTTTGACCCTCCACCACCTTTGGGTGGTGGAACCCACTGGCTGGGAGATCTGCCTCACCAGCTCGGACTGAAGCGGAGAGTGCACCGGTTCTCTCTTCGGAGAGAACTCTTTTTTCCTTAACCTTACCCGCCAGGTCCCGCAGTCTGGGTTTGTGTTGGATGTGGTCTCTCATGCCTTCTAGCCCTTAAGTCCCTGACTGCCAAGTCATATTAGACACCCATACCAAGGCCTTATGCTAACCCTAACCAATTCGATGTATGCGCCTAAACAGAACCATTCAAGGTATGCGCCTAAACCTAACCCATACACAGGATGCCTATCCCTAACTCCTAGCCTTGTCCCTAACCCTAACCCTAACCCTAACCCTAATCTTGACTCTGGGCCTGAACCTGACCTCCTTGTGAGGACAGGAATGACGCCCAGGGGAGAGAGATGGGTGAAGGTGAAGAGGAAAGGATGGGACAGTGGAGAGGAGGGGTAGAGGAGGAGTGACCTTCTTTAATCCCTGACCTCGTTCTAACCCTTTTCCTATTCTTGACCCTACATCTGGTCCTTTTTGACCTTTGTTCATCTATTCTTCCGAGCCACTCACGCCATTTTTCCTGCGGGCCAAAGAGCCATATTAAACGCAGATGTTTAAGCACATTTAAGTGAATTTTAAGGCCTAGAGAAGTGCCGAAGATGGATAGGATGGAGGAAGAAGAGGATTGGAGTAGTGGATCAAAGAAGAAGGATAGGAAGGACAGAGGATCAAAGGATGAAGAGAAGAACACTTACCTGTCAAGAACATCGAACACCTGGAATCCCCTAATTGGAAGAAAAAGACATAATTAGTCACAAATTTAACCTATAATTAGAGAAACAAAATACTTACCAAAACCTATACTTACCTGGAACCCTAAAGGAAGAAAAAGTCATGAATGACATAATTTGAAAACCCCTAAAGAGAAGAAACCTATAAAAAAGGATACACTAATTGATCTACTTACCATAAGTACTTACCGGATGGAAAACTGTGCAAATCCCATACTAGGGTGCATAGAGTAGATGAAGGTAAGAGGAAATTCCGTCCTGGGCATGACGTTAAACTGCAACCTGGAGGGAGCAGCTGGGCACGGGCCCAAGTGGTGTAGGCCATACTAGGCCACCCACACTGTCGACTGCGCCTGAGGAAGGGCATGATAGCCCGAAACGTTGCGCAACAGTCGACCTTCTAAACTAGCTAAGAACAGCTATGTTAAATTTTTTGACCCTCCACCACCTTTGGGTGGTGGAACCCACTGGCTGGGAGATCTGCCTCACCAGCTCGGACTGAAGCGGAGAGTGCACCGGTTCTCTCTTCGGAGAGAACTCTTTTTTCCTTAACCTAACCCTAACCCTAACCCTAACCCTAACCCTAACCCTAACCTGTGTGTGTCTTTTATGCCTAATCCTAACCCTAATCCTAACCCTAACCTGTGTGTGTCTGTTACGCCTAATCCTAACCCTACCCTAACCCTAACCTGTGTGTCCTTTACGCCTAATCTTAACCCTAATCCTAACCCTAATCTGTGTGTGTCCTTTATGTCTAATCTCAACCCTACTTTTTATCTTTCTCTTACTCTCGACCTTTGACCTTTTAAATCTTTACCCTTACTTTTTTGAATATACGATAAAAAATAAAAAATGAAAAAAATTTTTTTAAAAAAATGATAAAAAAATTAAAAAACCAATAAAAAACAACAAAAAAATTAAAAAAGTTAAAAAAGTTTCTTAAAAAAAAGTATAAAAATATTAAAAAGTATTAAAAACAGTATAAAAATATTAAAAGTATTAAAAACAGTATAAAATCATTAAAAGTATTAAAACATTAAAAATATAAAATTCCTATGTTAAAAACATTATTTTATAATTTATTCTGTTTAAAACAAAACGCAAGTTAAAAAAGCGATTATTAAAAAAATAGCGAAAAAGCGATACTGAAAAGAAAAAAGCGAGCAGGAGCTCATTTCTCCTCAGGACTTCGAGGGGATCACATCATTTTTTGTTTCTCCTTTTCTGTGTGCATTATTTTTATTTTTTACCTGATGAAGACCTAGGAAAGGTCGAAACGTCGTTTATTTAGCACACCTTCTTTAGTTTGTTGTTGTTTTTGTTTTTTTGTTTTTTTATTTTTTTATTTTTTTATTTTTATAAATAATATATACATTTGTCAATAAATACATTCCTATTATATACACAAACATTCCTTTATCAATAAATAAATAAATAGATAAATACATAAATAAATAAATGATTATAAATACATAAATATATAAATTCATTAATAAATAAATAAATAAATATTATAAATACATAACTTAATAAATAAATAAATAAATATCTAATAAATAAACAAACAAACAAACAGACATGGGGGACGGCTGGACTACGGTCCGTTATGGCCGTCCTAGGGGCCAACGCCCCTTTCCCACTGGCGGGAACCGGCAGGGAGGCAGGGACTATGGGCGGATGGCCCGTGCACCTCCTCCCTCCGATTGGAGGGAGGGTTTTCTCCAAAGACCTATCCGGCCAGCGCCTCCCCCTAGGACTGCCCGTTACGCCGGTTCCCGCTTTGGTTCCTTCCATGAGATTGCCCGATCTGGATGGTCCAGACCAGTCCCAGATAGATCGGGCGATAGAAATGTGACATGGCAGCCGGCTGATCCGAGATTGGGTCGGTTGATCAGGAAGATCTATGCCGTGATTAAAACTGTGCACCACCTGCAGAATGTCGCGCCCAAACCTGGGAACCCGGAACCCAGGACAATTGGAAGAATGGTTGAGGTTCTGTCGCGCATGATTAAGCCTGCTGCCCCTACGAGAGACACCTCAGATCTCATCACAGGAAATGCAAAGAATTGGGGGTACAACACTTGTTTGATCCTCACAGAGCATTATGAGAAGGGTTTGGAGGAGGCCTTGGAGGCTCTCTCTGAACTTTTGACCCCTGAGTGGAATTTGGCCTTTGAAGTGGCAGTTCGTTGGGCGAGACGCAATTTTCCTCGCATCAGGCAGGACTCTATTGACCACGCTGAGGCCCTGATCACCGCATCCAGGGACTTAGAGGAACCTGACCGGCCTCCGCCCCGACCTAAAAAAACGGCCAAGACTCAGGTCTCTTTTAGGGTTACGGAGACACAGGAGAGGGACTTGGATGAGTCAGACTGGCCTCCGCTCCAGCCTAAAAACACGGCCAAGACCCGGGTCGGTAATAAGGGTACGAAGGCACGGGTCGAGGAACACCCAGACCGGCCTCCGCCCCCGCCTAAAAAAACGGCCAAGACCCGGATCTTTAAGGATACGGAGGCTCAGGACCAAGCCCAACCAAGCACATCCAAGGTTCCTATGAAAGCCAAAACCAAGACCATGGCAACAAGGACCAAGGCTCAGGAGGCAGATTGGTATCAGCCTGTGAAGACGGGAACGTCCCCCAAAGGCCAAAGAGGCGGGAGAACGACGAGGGGGAGAATTTTGCGGGACATTAGTTCTTCGGAGGAGGAATCGGACGACGAGCAGGAACTGAGAGTTCTGGAAGAGTCCACTGACTCAGAACAGTTGGTGGTTAGAACTCTCTTTGAGGAGTCTAACGAGGAGGACTTGGTGGAACAAACTGCCTCTCCTCCTCCCCAGACACCACAGACCCCAATCAGGACTGTGGCTCAAGTTCATCGGGCCGTTTCTTCTTCATCATCCTCCTATGAGGAGGATGAGGAGGATGGAAGGGCGAATGAGACGGACAAAATAGAGGAAGAGGAGGAAGAAACCTTCCAAGAATCCTTTGAACTCTTCACTCACCCTGAGCCACAAAGATTCCAGGTCCATCGAAATCCCAATACCCAGAGAAAATTGACGGACTGGGATTTGATTGTGCGAAAGAAGTGGCTCATTGTTGGTGACTCAAATGTTTTCAGCTTCCCAGATTTTTTCCAAAAGGATCTGCAAGTGGAAAGCTTTCCGGGTAGCCACTTCCGCCATGGACAAGCCCTTATGGAAAAAACTGCGGTCCCAATTGATCTGGTGGTTGAGAAGATAGTGTTAGCGTTTGGCATCAATGGGAGAGCCAACAAAGGGGAGACCACCGTGAAGAGTTTACAGGGGATCATGAGGTCCACCAAACGGAAATTTCCGTATGCGGAGATCTGGATCCCCCTTGTGAACTTTTCAGAAGCCCTCCCACAAGAGGAAAAGGACAACCTGACCACTCTCAACAACTACCTTCAGAGGAATATGCCCTTTATTCCTCTTCTTCCGGAGGACCAATTTTCGACGGAACCAGATGACATCCACTGGACGTCCGAAACAGGTGGTGCGATGTTCAGGCACTGGATGTCCTTTTTAAACTCACGGACCCCTTAAGTTCGGCTCGAGAGGGGGTGAGTTTGGCGCGACCTTTACATGGGCAGAACGTCATTGTTCTCGCCCAAAATTTTCAACTGTCCACAGCTCAATACAATTTATTAAACAAGGGTCTGTCATTCATACCTACTGTCGGAATACACAAAAATGAGAAAGCACAATTGGACTTGGATCTTCAAAATTATCACAGACGGATTAAATTGGCCACGTATTTCCGACAGGCACCCAAAAACGATAGGATTCCCTTTATTGGCCCCTCAGATTGGACGCCCCCATTTCATTTGCTCCCATTGGAAACAAGACAATTAATTCATAGAGATCAGGTCATTCTTAAAAAACATTATAAAGCAATTCATGAGGATCTGAATATACCGCTGGATGAAATTCAGGCTTTACGGGAGTTAAAAAGTGCAAAACAAATTGTTATTAAGCCAGCGGACAAGGGGTCGGCTGTTGTTGTTTTGGGGAGGGAACAATACATACAGGAAGTGGAACGGCAGCTCAATGATCCAATTTATTATAAAAAATTGTCAAAACCAATTTACCTGGATACGGTTCCTCTTGTGCGTGATATTCTGGACAACCTGAAAAACAAAAGATACATTAATCACAAACAAAGACAATATCTGGCAGGACGGAGACAACCCAGAGAAAGACGGTTTTACATTCTGCCCAAAATTCATAAAAAACCTGAATCATGGCCAGTTCCACATAAAATCCCTCCAGGCAGACCAATCGTGTCTGACTGTGAGAGTGAGACGTACTACACGGCAGAATACTTGGACTACTTTTTGAACCCCTTGTCCACAAAGCACCCAGCGTATGTCCAAGATACATATGCTTTCATTAAATTAATTAAAACCTTAAAAATCCCTTCAGAATTTATTTTCTTTACAATGGATGTCGATAATTTATACACTAATATCCCTATTGAAGCGGGAATCGACTGCGTCAAGCAGATTTTTCTGGAAAATCCTGACCCACAGCGACCTGACGACGAGCTCATTGATTTGTTGCGAATAAATTTGACCAGAAACGATTTCAATTTTGAAGACAACTTTTATTTACAGATTAAAGGCACCGCTATGGGCAAAAGATTTGCCCCAGCGTACGCCAATATATTTATGGCTAACTGGGAAAGGGAAGCATTTTCCAAATGCCCAAAGAAACCAGCCATTTATGTCAGGTATCTGGACGATATCTTTGGTATTTGGTTGGGTTCTAGGCAGGAATTTGACGAATTTGTTAATATTTTGAATTCCCATGATCCCTCAATTAAACTAAAAGTGGAAATTGGCCAAAATTCAATCAATTTTTGGATACTACGGTATTTAGGGGCCAAAATTTGACAAAAACATAAATTGGACATTAAAGTATTTTAAGCCCACAGACACACCGCGCTACTCCAAAAACCAGCCATCATCCCAAGCATACTTTTAGAGAATAGTGAAATCCCAGCTAATTAGGTTTAAAAGGTTTGCACAAGGTCACATGATTTTCGGGAAGCTGTGGGTATATTATTTCAGGCCCTCAGGGGGAGGGGTTACACCAGACCCTTTTTGAGAAACTGCTTCAAAACGTTCCAAATCAGACGGGAAAAATCAAACAAAAAATTGATTCCACTAATCACCACCTTTTCATCGACAACTTCGGGGCTAAATTCCAAATTTAAAACAAGTTTCCATGAAATGCCAAATCGGCAGACACTGATTCCAAATTCTAATGTGATTTCAGCTTATAGGAGGAATAAAAATTTGAGTGATTGGCTAGTGAGGGCTAAATTACCAACATTATCTTGGGAAAAACCACTCCAGAGACAGAAATATTTTTATAGATTAAATTTTATTAAAAACAGCATGAATAAAAACATTTATAAAATCCAGCAAGAATTTAATTTGAAATCCAGAAATTGTGTGTATGTGATTTTTTGTTTGAAATGCCAAATTAAGTATGTGGGTGAAACCAAAAATTGTTTGTCGACTCGTCTTTCACAACATCTGTACAATATCAGAAACAACAAAGAGACCGGTACGTTGTTGGTGCAACATTTTTTACAACATGGGGGGAGATTTTTGAGAATGGCAGGTTTGGAGAGGAATGTTTGTTGGACAGACAAGGAACGAAAGGGGAAGGAGAGATACTGGATTTTCACAGTGGGCTCAAGGGAACCGGGGGGTTTGAACATGAAGAAGAATTAGCTCTAGTTTAGTCCTAACCCTTTTCTAGCCCGATTCGTAACCCTAACCTATGTGTTTTTCTTATGCCTAATCTTAACCCTCTTTCTAGCCCTATTTCTAAACCTAACCTATGTGTGTTTTTTACGTCTAATCCTAACCCTAATCCTAACCCTAACCTGTGTGTGTCTTTTATGTCTAATCCTAACCCTAATCCTAACCCTACCCTGTGTGTGTCTTTTATGTCTAATCCTAACCCTAATCCTAACCCTAACCTGTGTGTGTCTTTTATGTCTAATCCTAACCCTAATCCTAACCTGTGTGTGTCTTTTATGTCTAATCCTAACCCTAATCCTAACCCTAACCTGTGTGTGTCTTTTATGCCTAATCCTAACCCTAATCCTAACCCTAACCTGTGTGTGTCTGTTACGCCTAATCCTAACCCTACCCTAACCCTAACCTGTGTGTCCTTTACGCCTAATCTTAACCCTAATCCTAACCCTAATCTGTGTGTGTCCTTTATGTCTAATCTCAACCCTACTTTTTATCTTTCTCTTACTCTCGACCTTTGACCTTTTAAATCTTTACCCTTACTTTTTTGAATATACGATAAAAAATAAAAAATGAAAAAATTTTTTTTTAAAAAATGATAAAAAAATTAAAAAACCAATAAAAAACAACAAAAAAATTAAAAAAGTTAAAAAAGTTTCTTAAAAAAAGTATAAAAATATTAAAAAGTATTAAAAACAGTATAAAAATATTAAAAAGTATTAAAAACAGTATAAAATCATTAAAAAGTATTAAAAACATTAAAAAATATAAAATTCCTATGTTAAAAACATTATTTTATAATTTATTCTGTTTAAAACAAAACGCAAGTTAAAAAAGCGATTATTAAAAAAATAGCGAAAAAGCGATACTGAAAAGAAAAAGCGAGCAGGAGCTCATTTCTCCTCAGGACTTGAGGATCAAATCATTTTGTTTCTCCTTTTCTGTGTGCATTATTTTTATTTTTTTTTACCTGATGAAGACCTAGGAAAGGTCGAAACGTCGTTTATTTAGCACACCTTCTTTAGTTTGTTGTTGTTTTTTGTTTTTTTTTTTTTTTTTTTTTTTTTTATTTTTTATAAATAATATATACATTTGTCAATAAATACATTCCTATTATATACACAAACATTCCTTTATCAATAAATAAATAAATAGATAAATACATAAATAAATAAATGATTATAAATACATAAATATATAAATTCATTAATAAATAAATAAATAAATATTATAAATACATAACTTAATAAATAAATAAATAAATATCTAATAAATAAACAAACAAACAAACAGACATGGGGGACGGCTGGACTACGGTCCGTTATGGCCGTCCCTAGGGGGAATAACGCCCCTTTCCCACTGGCGGGAACCGGCAGGGAGGCAGGGACTATGGGCGGATGGCCTGCACCTCCCCTCCCTCCGATTGGAGGGAAGGTTTTCTCCAAAGACCTAACCCTAACCCTAACCCTAACCCCTAAACCTAACCCTAACCCTAACCCTAACCCTAACCCTAACCGGACCTCAGGGGATGATGAGCGGCCCTGCACATCTGCGTCCCGACCACCAGAGCGTCACGGGGTCAACAACCCGCCACTCAAACTGAGGGGCGCAGGACAACCAGTCCTGACTGACCCGAGGGATGCTGATGCTGCAGATGACTCCTACGATGATGATGAGCCTGAGGAATTCTACGACACCAACGACGAGTCTTTGACTCAGGCCCTGGATCAGCTGAAATCAACCTTACAGAGGTCTCTCACACCAACATGTTCAACACACGCTAAGAATAATAAGAATATTTCAAAAAAACACAAGATATTGATAAAATAATTTTCATTTATTGGAGACACACCAGACAGGACACACTTATCATTACTTGCACTTAACTTACCTTTGAGTTTTTTCAGGAGGGTACTATGACTCCAGTCCCGTTCCCTCCTTGATCCTGCTACCTGCACCTGAAAAAGACTTTTTTTCACTCACCTGAACCTGGCTGCAGTGCGACACCAATGAGGATCCACCTGAAAGAATCTAAAATTAAAGAAACAACAGAGACTTTCTGAAAACTGTACTTACCTGCTATGACCTTCAGCTCCTCTTTTCCACTGACTATATGTAAAATCATTCTATAATTTCAATTGTTTATTTTTAATACCATTATGCTCGCAATTTTCTCAGCCATTTACCTCTTCTGTGATCCTGTCTGTCTCTCCTCCTTCATTGTTGTGACCCCTGTGACTGATAATTTCTTATCTAACCCTAACCAAAACCTTATTCTAAACTTAACCAGTTGATTTTAAACGCCTAAACATAACCTTTGATTTTCATGCCTAAACATAATATTTACATTTATTAATATAAACCGAATCCCAACCCTAATCCTAACCGAACCCCCTTAATCTTGCCTTAACAGAACCCGGGAGTCACAACAATAATATTTCTTACATTCATTATATTTTTATTATTTTTCTTCAATTTAATTCTAATATTTAAATCTCCATTTGCTGTGTTTTTCTAGTGTGATGTAAATTACTGTTCTGATCCACGAGAGGGAGCTCTTGAATTGTTATTGTTTAAAACCTCAGCCATGCAGAGCAGGTTCAACAGGGGGCGACACCCCGTTAACCTGGCTGAGGTCCTTCCATATAAGGCAATACGCCTCATGACTCTAACTCCCAGCATGCATAGAATGTTTACCAACTGCTCCGAGAATTTTCTCCGTTCATTCTGGCCACGACGCCACACACGTAACACCAACTCGGTAAGCGCTCTTGCTCTCAAACTGTTTTCTGTTTATTATTTGCCGAAATGCCTGATGAAGAACTGATCTTGCTTCGAAACGTCGCATAGGCAACTTTTCTCATACAGCTGAGCAATTGTTTTTGGAGTTTTTTGAAGCCATTTTGACTGCTTGTAAATCGAACACACCTTCGATTAAAAAAGTTGTTTCAAACTTACTTTTTGTCTCTGCCACCACTCATTCCCGGTTGAAACTCTCTACCGAAGTGTTTTTGAACGGTTTTTCGTCTCAAACATGACTATTTTTATCGACGAAGGATTTTTTCCGCGACGAAAACAACCATTACGTCATCATCGCTATTCTCCAGACCAGAGAGGCGAACACCTCGCGCCCTTCCGTGCGTGCCACGGATGGCAGGATGGCTCGTGCCTCTCCGTTTCCCTCACGGGTTCCAAATTCCCGGGAAATTTTTTCGGGCCCCAAAAAAAAACCCCGGGTTTTTCCAAATTTTAAATTTTTTAAATTAAATTTTTTTTCCCGAAACCCACCTTTTAAAAAAAAATTTTTTGTTACCCTTTTTCGAAAACCCAAATTTTTTTCCCCCAAAGTTAACCAATTTTTCCAAAAACCCTTTTTGCCTTTTCCCCAAACGAACCCCCCTTTTTTTCAAACCTTCCTTTCCCCCTTTCACGGGTTAACCCTTTTTCCCCAACCCTCCCTTTTTCCCGCGAAAATTTTTACCCAAACCCTTTTTAAAATTTAAAAGGGGCCCCAGCCCCCCAAAGGTAAATTTGGCCCCCCCGGGCCCTGACCCTTTTTTCCGCCCCTTTGTTTCCTTTAAAATTTAAAATTTCCCCTTTAAAATGGGATTTTGGCCCTTTCCCCTTTCCAAACCTCCCGAGCCCCATATACCCAAACCTGCCTTTCCTCCCCCGGGGAAAATTAAAGCCCCAAAACCCTTAAAGGAAACCCAAAAACCCCCCTTTCCCAAGCCCCTTCCTCCCCTTTACTTGCCCCCTCTTTACCCTTGGGCCAATTCCCAAACGAAAACCCAAACCCCCAAACCAAAAAAACCTCCCCTCCTGCCCCCTCCTCCGGGGCCCCCATTCCCACCCCCCCTTCCGGGCCCCTAGGGAAAAGCCCTTCCCCTCCCCCCACGCCCCCGGGAAAACCCACCCCCCGGGCCCAACCTCCCCGGCCCCCATTTGGGCCGGCCCACTAGGGCCTGGGTTAGGGCCCCACCTTTCCCCAACCCGAGGCCCTTAAAACCCCTCACAAACCAGCACCCGCTTAATTATCCAAACCCCTTTTAAAAATATTTTGGGACACCAAAGACCCTTTAAGGGAAACAAAATTTAAGGGTTTAACACCCTTCCCCGGAAAAAAATAAAAACCAAATTAAATCTTTGGGAACCAAAAACCACCAAAAATTTTAAAAAAGGTTTTCGAAAAACTTCCCCCTTCCCCTTTCCCCGAAATTAAAAATTTTTTCAATTTTTTTTCATTTGGCCCAAAAACCCCATTTAAATTTCTTAAAAACCCCCTTTTTTCAAAGGGTACCCCTTTTCTTTCCCCTTTTAAAAATACTAAATTTTTTTAAAATAAACCTCTTTTTTACCTTTTTTAAATTTTTTTAAAAAAACCCTTAAAACCTTCTCCCTAACCCAAAACCCCTTTTAAACATATTTTTAAAATAAATTTTAATTTATTTTTTTTAAAAATTATTTAATTTTTTTTTCCCCCTTTTTCCTTTTTTATTGTTTGACCCGGAGAAAAATTTTTTTAAAAATTTATTTTAAATTCCAATTTAAATAAATCCTTTTTTTCCCAATTAATTTTTTAAAAAACCCCAAAATTTTTTTAAAACCCTCCCGCCCAACAAACACCAATTAACTTTTAAATTTTTTTTTTAATTTAATAAAAAACTCCTTTTTCAAAATTTAAATTTTCCAGAAATTTTTTTTTTTTAACCCCCCCAAATTTAACCTTTTTAAAATTTTTCTTTTTTTTCCCAAACCCATTGACTTCTAAAGTTGGGTTTTTTCCAACGCTAAATTTTTTTTTTTCCTAAAAAACGAAACCTTTTAAGGGGCCCCCCCTTTTTCCCTTTTTTTGGTGGGCCCCTTTTTAAACGGGTCGGGCCCTTTTTTTAACCAAATTTTTGGGGAAACCTTTTCCCGTTTCCAAACCGAAAAAGGGTTTCCCTTTGTTCCCCCAAACCCGGTGCCCCTTTTTAACCGGGCCCTTCAAAAAAATTTTTTCCGGGCCCCTTTTACCAAACTTATCCCGAAAAGGGCCCCCACGGGTTTCCTTTCCCCCTCAGGGTTTGCCCCCTTTTACCCGGGCCTCCAAATTTTGGGCCCTTTTTTCCCCAAAATTTTTTAACTTTAAACTTTAAAAACCTTCCCCCTTTCAGTTTAAATTTCCCAAATACCTGGCCCCCTTCCCACCTCTTTTCCACTGACTATATGTAAAATCATTTTATAATTTCAATTGTTTATTTTTAATACCATATATGTACATAATTTTCTCAGCCATTTACCTCTTCTGTGATCCTGTCTGTTTCTCCTCCTTCATTGTTGTGACCCCTGTGACTGATAATTTCTTATCTAACCCTAACCAAAACCTTATTCTAAACTTAACCAGTTGATTTTAAACGCCTAAACATAACCTTTGATTTTTATGCCTAAACATAATATTTACATTTATTAATATAAACCAAATCCAACCTAATCCTAACGAACCTCCTTAATCTTGCCTTAACAGAACCGGGAGTCACAACAATAATATCTCTTACATTCATTTTATTTTTATTATTTTCTTCAATTTAATTCTAATATTTAAATCTCCATTTGCTGTGTTTTTTAGTGTGATGTAAATTACTGTTCTGATCCACGAGAGGGAGCTCTTGAATTGTTATTGTTTAAAACCTCAGCCATGCAGAGCAGGTTCAACAGGGCGACACCCGTTAACCTGGCTGAGGTCCTTCCATATAAGGCAATCGCCTCATGACTCTAACTCCCAGCATGCATAGAATGTTTACCAACTGCTCCGAGAATTTTCTCCGTTCATTCTGGCACGACGCCACACCGTAACACCTACTCGGTGGCGCTCTTGCTCTTAAACTGTTTTCTGTTTATTATTTGCGAAATGCCTGATGAAGAACTGATCTTGCTTGAAGCGTCGCGCAGGCAACATTTTCCATACAGTTGAGCATTGTTTTTGGAGTTTTTTGAAGCCATTTGACTGCTTGTAGATCGAACACTTCTTCGATTAAAAAAAGTTGTTTCAAACTTACTTTTTGTCTCTGCCACTACTCATTCCCGGTTGAAACTTTCTACCGAAGTGTTTTTGAACGGTTTTTCGTCTTAAACATGACTATTTTTTATCGGCGAAGTTTTTCCGCGACGTAAACAACCATTACGTCATCGCTATTCACTGGACCATAGAGGCGAACACCCACGCCCTTCTCGTCGTGCCACGGATGGCAGGATGGCTCGTGCCTCTCCCGTTTCCCCTCACGGGGATCCTGGGAACCCTTTTTCAAATCCTAACCGGCCAATACCTCCTGTTGTCCGTGGCGCAACCTCTTTTCACCAGAGATCTTCGTCACGGTTTAAAGATGGCGATGTCAGCTGCTCCGGTTCCAGTGTTCCAAACCACTACAACAGGTACGATAAACACAGTGATGACGCCACAGCTGCGCTCAGACTACCTGCACCAGACGAAGAATTTTCTGAACTCTCAAGACTCTTTTATAAAATCATTAAACTGTGTCATCACCTGAACAATGTGGCCCCTGCTGACGATGATAGGATTCCTTCCTCCATCCATCACATGATGCACCAACTCAGTGCAATGATCAAACCTGCTTTTCCTGACCACAGTGTTTGTGCTTCCATTAAATATAACGCACAGCAATGGTGCTCTTCAACACTGAGAACCTTAGAACAGCACTACTCCACCCTTCTCTCAGACCTCCTTCTCGACGTGGCTCACATATCACCCCGAGCCTGGCTCTCTCCCTTCCTAGTGGCCACTAGGTGGGCCAAAAAGAACTTCCCCAGGCTTCACCACACGACCCTGGACAGAGCAAAACAGCTCATCACAACACATGCAGGTGACACAGCTCCTCTGCCTCGCCCACCTACCTCTGCTGATCCTCCGGCCTCACCTGCAGTTCCAGCTCCTCCGCTCCTGAGTGACACTCCTCACCTGAAGCCCACGACACGTGAGTCTCATCCTCCCCCCTCCACTAGCCCCTCAGCCGGAAAAACCAAGAAGCATCGCCCGCCTCCTAAGGCCTCTACACTGCCCGGGCAGACACCACACCTGTCTAAGCAACAGGACCTGCAGCTTCACGGCGACCGGACCTCAGGGGATGATGAGCGGCCCTGCACATCTGCGTCCCGACCACCAGGCGTCACGGGGTCAACAACCCGCCACTCAAACTGAGGCGCAGGACAACTCAGTCCTGACTGACCCGAGGATGCTGATGCTGCAGATGACTCCTCGATGATGATGAGCCTGAGGAATTCTCGACACCAGCGGCGAGTCTTTGACTCAGGCCCTGGATCAGCTGAAATCAACCTTACAGGGTCTCTCACACCAACATGTTCAACACGCTAAAAATAATAAGAATATTTCAAAAAAAACACAAGATATTGATAAAATAATTTTCATTTATTGGAGACACACCAGACAGGACACACTTATCATTACTTGCACTTAACACCTTTGAGTTTTTCAGGAGGGTACTATGACTCCAGTCCCGTTCCTCCTTGATCCTGCTACCTGCACCTGAAAAGACTTTTTCACTCACCTGAACCTGGCTGCAGTGCGACACCACTGAGGATCCACCTGAAAGAATCTAAAATTAAAGAAACAACAGAGACTTTCTGAAAACTGTACTTACCTGCTATGACCTTCAGCTCCTCTTTTCCACTGACTATATGTAAAATCATTTTATAATTTCAATTGTTTATTTTTAATACCATTATGTTCGCATAATTTTCTCAGCCATTTACCTCTTCTGTGATCCTGTCTGTTTCTCCTCCTTCATTGTTGTGACCCTGTGACTGATAATTTCTTATCTAACCCTAACCAAAACCTTATTCTAAACTTAACCAGTTGATTTTAAGCGCCTAAACATAACCTTTGATTTTCATGCCTAAACATAATATTTACATTTATTAATATAAACCAAATCCCAACCCTAATCCTAAACGAACCTCCTTAATCTTGCCTTAACAGAACCGGGAGTCACAACAATAATATCTCTTACATTCATTTATTTTTATTATTTTTCTTCAATTTAATTCTAATATTTAAATCTCCATTTGCTGTGTTTTTTAGTGTGATGTAAATTACTGTTCTGATCCACGAGAGGAGCTCTTGAATTGTTATTGTTTAAAACCTCAGCCATGCAGAGCAGGTTCAACAGGGGGCGACACCCCGTTAACCTGGCTGAGGTCCTTCCATATAAGGCAATACGCCTCATGACTCTAACTCCCAGCATGCATAGAATGTTTACCAACTGCTCCGAGAATTTTCTCCGTTCATTCTGGCCACGACGCCACACACGTAACACCTACTCGGTAGCGCTCTTGCTCTTAAACTGTTTTCTGTTTATTATTTGCGAAATGCCTGATGAAGAACTGATCTTGCTTGAAACGTCGCGCAGGCAACATTTTCCATACAGTTGAGCATTGTTTTTGGAGTTTTTTGAAGCCATTTGACTGCTTGTAGATCGAACACTTCTTCGATTAAAAAAAGTTGTTTCAAACTTACTTTTTGTCTCTGCCACTACTCATTCCCGGTTGAAACTTTCTACCGAAGTGTTTTTGAACGGTTTTTCGTCTTAAACATGACTATTTTTATCGGCGAAGGATTTTTTCCGCGGCGTAAACAACCATTACGTCATCGCTATTCACTGGACCATAGGCGAACACCGCCCCCTTCGTCGTGCCGTGCCGGATGGCAGGATGGCTCGTGCCTCTCCGTTTCCCCTCACGGGGATCCTGGGAACCCTTTTCAAATCCTAACCGGCCAATACCTCCTGTTGTCCGTGGCGCAACCTCTTTTCACCAGAGATCTTCGTCACGGTTTAAAGATGGCGATGTCAGCTGCTCCGGTTCCAGTGTTCCAAACCACTACAACAGGTACGATAAACACAGTGATGGCGCCACAGCTGCGCTCAGACTACCTGCACCAGACGAAGAATTTTCTGAACTCTCAAGACTCTTTTATAAAATCATTAAACTGTGTCATCACCTGAACAATGTGGCCCCTGCTGGCGATGATAGGATTCCTTCCTCCATCCATCACATGATGCACCAACTCAGTGCAATGATCAAACCTGCTTTTCCTGACCACAGTGTTTGTGCTTCCATTAAATATAACGCACAGCAATGGTGCTCTTCAACACTGAGAACCTTAGAACAGCACTACTCACCCTTCTCTCAGACCTCCTTCTCGGCGTGGCTCACATATCACCCCGAGCCTGGCTCTCTCCCTTCCTAGTGGCCACTAGGTGGGCCAAAAGAACTTCCCAGGCTTCACCACGACCCTGGACAGAGCAAAACAGCTCATCACAACACATGCAGGTGACACAGCTCCTCTGCCTCGCCCACCTACCTCTGCTGATCCTCCGGCCTCACCTGCAGTTCCAGCTCCTCCGCTCCTGGTGACCTCCTCACCTGAAGCCCACGACACGTGAGTCTCATCCTCCCCTCCACTAGCCCCTCAGCCGGAAAAACCAAGAAGCATCGCCCGCCTCCTAAGGCCTCTACACTGCCGGGCAGACACCACACCTGTCTAAGCAACAGGACCTGCAGCTTCACGGCGACCCGGACCTCAGGGGATGATGGCGGCCCTGCACATCTGCGTCCCGACCACCAGGCGTCACGGGGTCAACAACCCGCCACTCAAACTGAGGCGCAGGACAACTCAGTCCTGACTGACCCGAGGATGCTGATGCTGCAGATGACTCCTACGATGATGATGAGCCTGAGGAATTCTACGACACCAGCGGCGAGTCTTTGACTCAGGCCCTGGATCAGCTGAAATCAACCTTACAGAGGTCTCTCACACCAACATGTTCAACACACGCTAAAAATAATAAGAATATTTCAAAAAAAAAACACAAGATATTGATAAAATAATTTTCATTTATTGGACACACCAGACAGGACACACTTATCATTACTTGCTTAACACCTTTGAGTTTTTTCAGGAGGTACTATGACTCAGTCCGTTCCTCCTTGATCCTGCTACCTGCACCTGAAAAGACTTTTTTCACTCACCTGAACCTGGCTGCAGTGCGACACCACTGAGGATCCACCTGAAAGAATCTAAAATTAAAGAAACAACAGAGACTTTCTGAAAACTGTACTTACCTGCTATGACCTTCAGCTCCTCTTTTCCACTGACTATATGTAAAATCATTTTATAATTTCAATTGTTTATTTTTAATACCATTATGCTTATAATTTTCTCAGCCATTTACCTCTTCTGTGATCCTGTCTGTCTCTCCTCCTTCATTGTTGTGACCCCTGTGACTGATAATTTCTTATCTAACCCTAACCAAAACCTTATTCTAAACTTAACCAGTTGATTTTAAACGCCTAAACATAACCTTTGATTTTCATGCCTAAACATAATATTTACATTTATTAATATAAACCAAATCCCAACCCTAATCCTAACCCGAACCTCCTTAATCTTGCCTTAACAGAACCGGGAGTCACAACAATAATATTTCTTACATTCATTTTATTTTTATTATTTTTCTTCAATTTAATTCTAATATTTAAATCTCCATTTGCTGTGTTTTTTAGTGTGATGTAAATTACTGTTCTGATCCACGAGAGGAGCTCTTGAATTGTTATTGTTTAAAACCTCAGCCATGCAGAGCAGGTTCAACAGGGGCGACACCCCGTTAACCTGGCTGAGGTCCTTCCATATAAGGCAATCGCCTCATGACTCTAACTCCCAGCATGCATAGAATGTTTACCAACTGCTCCGAGAATTTTCTCCGTTCATTCTGGCCACGACGCCACACACGTAACACCTACTCGGTAAGCGCTCTTGCTCTTAAACTGTTTTCTGTTTATTATTTTTGCCTGATGAAGAACTGATCTTGCTTGAAGCGTCGCATAGGCAACATTTTCCATACAGTTGAGCATTGTTTTGGAGTTTTTGAAGCCATTTGACTGCTTGTAGATCGAACACTTCTTGATTAAAAAGTTGTTTCAAACTTACTTTTTGTCTCTGCCACTACTCATTCCCGGTTGAAACTTTCTACCGAAGTGTTTTTGAACGGTTTTCGTCTTAAACATGACTATTTTTATCGACGAAGGATTTTTCATGACGTAAACAACCATTACGTCATCGCTATTCACTGGACCATGAGGCGAACACCGCCCTTCTGACTGATAATTTCTTATCTAACCCTAACCAAAACCTTATTCTAAACTTAACCAGTTGATTTTAAACGCCTAAACATAACCTTTGATTTTTATGCCTAAACATAATATTTACATTTATTAATATAAACCAAATCCCAACCTAATCCTAACCGAACCTCCTTAATCTTGCCTTAACAGAACCGGGAGTCACAACAATAATATCTCTTACATTCATTTTATTTTTATTATTTTCTTCAATTTAATTCTAATATTTAAATCTCCATTTGCTGTGTTTTTTTAGTGTGATGTAAATTACTGTTCTGATCCACGAGAGGGAGCTCTTGAATTGTTATTGTTTAAAACCTCAGCCATGCAGAGCAGGTTCAACAGGGGCGACACCCGTTAACCTGGCTGAGGTCCTTCCATATAAGGCAATACGCCTCATGACTCTAACTCCCAGCATGCATAGAATGTTTACCAACTGCTCCGAGAATTTTCTCCGTTCATTCTGGCCACGGCGCCACACACGTAACACCTACTCGGTAAGCGCTCTTGCTCTTAAACTGTTTTCTGTTTATTATTTGCGAAATGCCTGATGAAGAACTGATCTTGCTTGAAGCGTCGCATAGGCAACATTTTCCATACAGTTGAGCATTGTTTTTGGAGTTTTTTGAAGCCATTTGACTGCTTGTAGATCGAACACTTCTTCGATTAAAAAAAGTTGTTTCAAACTTACTTTTTGTCTCTGCCACTACTCATTCCCGGTTGAAACTTTCTACCGAAGTGTTTTGAACGGTTTTCGTCTTAAACATGACTATTTTTATCGACGAAGGATTTTTCGCATGACGTAAACAACCATTACGTCATCGCTATTCACTGGACCATAGAGGCGAACACCACGCCCTTCTCGTCGTGCCACGGATGGCAGGATGGCTCGTGCCTCTCCCGTTCCCCTCACGGGGATCCTGGGAACCCTTTTTCAAATCCTAACCGGCCAATACCTCCTGTTGTCCGTGGCGCAACCTCTTTTCACCAGAGATCTTCGTCACGGTTTAAAGATGGCGATGTCAGCTGCTCCGGTTCCAGTGTTCCAAACCACTACAACAGGTACGATAAACACAGTGATGGCGCCACAGCTGCGCTCAGACTACCTGCACCAGGCGAAGAATTTTCTGAACTCTCAAGACTCTTTTATAAAATCATTAAACTGTGTCATCACCTGAACAATGTGGCCCCTGCTGGCGATGATAGGATTCCTTCCTCCATCCATCACATGATGCACCAACTCAGTGCAATGATCAAACCTGCTTTTCCTGACCACAGTGTTTGTGCTTCCATTAAATATAACGCACAGCAATGGTGCTCTTCAACACTGAGAACCTTAGAACAGCACTACTCCACCCTTCTCTCAGACCTCCTTCTCGGCGTGGCTCACATATCACCCGAGCCTGGCTCTCTCCCTTCCTAGTGGCCACTAGGTGGCCAAAAAAGAACTTCCCAGGCTTCACACCACGACCCTGGACAGAGCAAAACAGCTCATCACAACACATGCAGGTGACACAGCTCTCTGCCTCGCCCACCTACCTCTGCTGATCCTCCGGCCTCACCTGCAGTTCCAGCTCCTCCGCTCCTGGTGACACTCCTCACCTGAAGCCCACGACACGTGAGTCTCATCCTCCCCTCCACTAGCCCCTCAGCCGGAAAAACCAAGAAGCATCGCCCGCCTCCCTAAGGCCTCTACACTGCCGGGCAGACACCACACCTGTCTAAGCAACAGGACCTGCAGCTTCACGGCGACCCGGACCTCAGGGGATGATGGCGGCCCTGCACATCTGCGTCCCGACCACCAGGCGTCACGGGGTCAACAACCCGCCACTCAAACTGAGGCGCAGGACAACTCAGTCCTGACTGACCCGAGGATGCTGATGCTGCAGATGACTCGATGATGATGAGCCTGAGGAATTCTCGACACCAGCGGCGAGTCTTTGACTCAGGCCCTGGATCAGCTGAAATCAACCTTACAGAGGTCTCTCACACCAACATGTTCAACACACGCTAAGAATAATAAGAATATTTCAAAAAAACACAAGATATTGATAAAATAATTTTCATTTATTGGAGACACACCAGACAGGACACACTTATCATTACTTGCACTTAACTTACCTTTGAGTTTTTTCAGGAGGGTACTATGACTCCAGTCCCGTTCCCTCCTTGATCCTGCTACCTGCACCTGAAAAGACTTTTTTCACTCACCTGAACCTGGCTGCAGTGCGACACCACTGAGGATCCACCTGAAAGAATCTAAAATTAAAGAAACAACAGAGACTTTCTGAAAACTGTACTTACCTGCTATGACCTTCAGCTCCTCTTTTCCACTGACTATATGTAAAATCATTTTATAATTTCAATTGTTTATTTTTAATACCATTATGTTCGCAATTTTCTCAGCCATTTACCTCTTCTGTGATCCTGTCTGTTTCTCCTCCTTCATTGTTGTGACCCCTGTGACTGATAATTTCTTATCTAACCCTAACCAAAACCTTATTCTAAACTTAACCAGTTGATTTTAAACGCCTAAACATAACCTTTGATTTTTATGCCTAAACATAATATTTACATTTATTAATATAAACCAAATCCCAACCTAATCCTAACTTGAACCTCCTTAATCTTGCCTTAACAGAACGGGAGTCACAACAATAATATCTCTTACATTCATTTTATTTTTATTATTTTCTTCAATTTAATTCTAATATTTAAATCTCCATTTGCTGTGTTTTTTTAGTGTGATGTAAATTACTGTTCTGATCCACGAGAGGGAGCTCTTGAATTGTTATTGTTTAAAACCTCAGCCATGCAGAGCAGGTTCAACAGGGGGCGACACCCCGTTAACCTGGCTGAGGTCCTTCCATATAAGGCAATCGCCTCATGACTCTAACTCCCAGCATGCATAGAATGTTTACCAACTGCTCCGAGAATTTTCTCCGTTCATTCTGGCCACGGCGCCACACCGTAACACCTACTCGGTAAGCGCTCTTGCTCTTAAACTGTTTTCTGTTTATTATTTGCGAAATGCCTGATGAAGAACTGATCTTGCTTGAAGCGTCGCATAGGCAACATTTTCCATACAGTTGAGCATTGTTTTGGAGTTTTGAAGCCATTTGACTGCTTGTAGATCGAACACTTCTTGATTAAAAAGTTGTTTCAAACTTACTTTTGTCTCTGCCACTACTCATTCCCGGTTGAAACTTTCTACCGAAGTGTTTTTGAACGGTTTTCGTCTTAAACATGACTATTTTTATCGACGAAGATTTTTTCCATGACGTAAACAACCATTACGTCATCGCTATTCACTGGACCATGAGGCGAACACCCCGCCCGAATGAGTGTTCAAGTGTAAAGCTGAGTGCAGTTCTGTGCAGCTGTTTTCTTGCATGGGGACTTTAATTCAGCTCAGAAAAAGGAGAAACAAAGTTCTTTAAGAGTAAGTCAGCACAGAAATCCCTGCTGCTCCTTCAAAAAAAAAAAAAAAAAAACAACCTCTCAACTCGGTGAGATAAGGCCCATGACCACAATAAAAAAGGAAGTCAAAGTGGTTGAATGAGTTTTCCTTTCAAAATCTGTATGTAGCTGTTTACTTGCATAGATGCCATGATTCAGCTGAGGAACACGAGAGATAAAAAAAATCCAAGCTGTTATTCCACACAGAATACAATTTGCTCAAAATGAATGCTGTTGCTTGAAGAAAACAGACATCAAAGTGTTTGAATGCGTGTTCAAACACTATCAAAAACTTTGAAGTCTGAAATTGTTTATAAATTCAATTGCTGCTGCTGCTGCTGCTGCTGCTGCTGCTGCTGCTGCTTCTGATTCTTGAATAACACTCAACTTTTGCAAGTAAACACTTGCATAGATGCCTTGATTCAGCTGATGAACACGAGAGAAAAAAAATCCAACCTGTTATTCCACACAGAAAACAATTTGCTCAAAATGAATGCTGTTTCTTGAAGAAAAAAGACATCAAAGTGTTTGAATGCGTGTTCAAACACTTTCAAACACTTTGAAGTCTGAAATCTTTTGTAAACAGACTTCTTAGTCTGTTTACAAACAAATTCAAGTGCTGCTGCTGCTGCTGCTTCTGCTGCTTGAATAACACTCAACTTACTGGGGAACATTGAAAAGGAATAAAAAAAAAAATCTTTATGAACACAGGAGAAGCAGAATATATTTTTTCCCGCCATGACTGATGACAGTCCTCTGTTGGTCAGAGAGGGAGGGGCACGGTGCACTGTATTTTCAGTCACATTTGAATATTTGTTTTGCTTTGTGTATGAAGGCTCATGTGTATGAATGAGTGTTCAAGTGTAAAGCTGTGTGCAGCTCTGCAGATGTTTTCTTGCAATGATACTTTATTTCAGCTCAGAAAAAGGAGAAACAAAGTTCTTTCAGAGCAAGTCAGCACAGAAATCACTGCTGGTCCTTCAAAAAAATAAATGACAACCCTTCAACTCTGTGAGATAAGGCCCATAATCTCAATAAAAAAAGGAAGTCAAAGTGGTTGAATGAGTTTTCACTGCAAAATCTACATGCAGCTGATTACTTTTAAGTTAAGAGTTTGAATGCTTGTTCAAACACTTTGAAGTCTGAAATTGTTTGTAAACAGACCTGTAAGTCTGATTACAAACAAATTAAAGTGCTGCTGTTGCTACTTCTGTTGTTGCTGCTGCTTCTGCTGCTTGAATAACACTCAAATTCCTGGGGAATATTGAAAAAGAAATAAAATTTAAAAAAAAGAACTTCCATTGTGAGCCTAAAAGGAATGTGTTAAAGTCTGACTGCATTTGTGTTCTCATGGGGGAGCGTACAATGTAATCAGGGAAAAGAGGAGAGATGTTTCCCTCATGTATTTCAGCAGAGAATGACAATTCTATTCAACTTCACCGTTTATAGTCGCAATGCGCATAACTCAGCTAGAGAAGCACAATGGAGCAATAAAAATGGACATCCCACTGTCTGAATGAGTTTTCATGTTAAATTCTCAATACATCTGTTTCCTTATAGGAGAGCCTACAATGTAATCAGGAACAAAAGGAGAGATGTTTCCCACATGTATTTCAGCAGAGAATGACAATTCTATTCAACTTCACCGTTTATACTTGTAACGCGCTTAACTCAGAGAGAGAAGCACCATGGAGCAATAAAAAATGACATCCCACTGTCTGAATGAGTTTTCATGTTAAAATCTCAAATCGTCTGTGTCCTTATGGGAGAGCCTACAATTGAATCAGGGACAAGAGGAGAGATGTTTCCCTCATGTATTTCAGCAGAGAATGACAATTCTATTCGACTTCACCGTTTATAGTCGCAATGCGCATAACTCAGCGAGAGAAGCACAATGCGGCAATAAAAAATGACAAACCACTGTCTGAATGAGTTTTCATGCTAAATTCTCAATTCATCTGTGTTCTTATGGGAGAGCCTACAATTTAGTCAGGGACAAGAGGAGACATGTTTCCTTCATGTATTTCAGCAGAGAATGACAATTCTATTCAACTTCACCGTTTATACTCGCAATGCGCATAACTCAGCGAGAGAAGCACAATGGGGCAATAAAAAATGACAAACCACTGTCTGAATGAGTTTTCATGTTAAAATCTCAATTCATTTGTGTCCTTATGGGAGAGCCTACAATGTAATCAGGAACAAGAGGAGAGATGTTTCCCACATGTATTTCAGCAGAGAATGACAATTCTATTCAACTTCACCGTTTATAGTCGCAATGCGCATAACTCAGCGAGAGAAGCACAATGGGGCAATAAAAAATGACATCCCACTGTCTGATTGAGTTTTCATGTTAAATTCTCAATTAATCTGTTTCCTTATAAGAGAGCCTACAATGTAATCAGGAACAAGAGGAGAGATGTTTCCATCATGTATTTCAGCAGAGAATGACAATTTATTCAACTTCACTGTTTATAGTCGCAATGCGCTTAACTCAGCGAGAGAAGCACAATGGGCAATAAAAATGACAAACCACTGTCTGAATGAGTTTTCATGTTAAATTCTCAATTCATCTGTTTCTTATGGGAGAGCCTACAATGTAGTCAGGGACAAGAGGAGAGATGTTTCCCTCATGTATTTCAGCAGAGAATGACAATTCTATTCAACTTCACCGCTTATAGTCGCAATGCGCATAACTCAGAGAGAGAAGCACAATGGAGCAATAAAAATGACATCCCACTGTCTGAATGAGTTTTCATGTTAAATTCTCAAATCATCTGTGTCCTTATAGGAGAGCCTACAATGTAATCAGGGACAAGAGGAGAGATGTTTCCCACATGTATTTCAGCAGAGAATGACAATTTATTCAACTTCACCGTTTATAGTCGCAAGCGCTTAACTCAGCGAGAGAAGCACAATGGAGCAATAAAAAATGACAAACCACTGTCTGAATGAGTTTTCATGTTAAATTCTCAATTCATCTGTGTCCTTATGGGAGAGCCTACAATTTAATCAGGGACAAGAGGAGAGATGTTTCCTCATGTATTTCAGCAGAGAATGACAATTCTATTCAACTTCACCGTTTATAGTCGCGTAACGCGCATAACTCAGCGAGAGAAGCACAATGGAGCAATAAAAATGACAAACATCTGTCTGAATGAGTTTTCATGTTAAATTCTCAATTCATCTGTGTTCTTATGGGAGAGCCTACAATGTAATCAGGAACAAGAGGAGAGATGTTTCCCACATGTATTTCAGCAGAGAATGACAATTCTATTCAACTTCACCGTTTATAGTCGTAATGCGCTTAACTCAGCTTAACTCAGAGAGAAGCACAATGGAGCAATAAAAAATGACAAACCCCTGTCTGAATGAGTTTTCATGTTAAATTCTCAATTCATCTGTTTCCTTATGGGAGAGCCTACAATTTAGTCAGGGACAAGAGGAGAGATGTTTCCCTCATGTATTTCAGCAGAGAATGACAATTCTATTCAACTTCACCGTTTATACTCGTAACGCGCATAACTTAGCGAGAGAAGCACAATGGAGCAATAAAAAATGACAAACATCTGTCTAAATGAGTTTTCATGTTAAATTCTCAATTCATCTGTTTCCTTATGGGAGAGCCTACAATTTAGTCAGGGACAAGAGGAGAGATGTTTCCCTCATGTATTTCAGCAGAGAATGACAATTCTATTCAACTTCACCGTTTATAGTCGCAATGCGGATAACTCAGCGAGAGAAGCACAATGGGGCAATAAAAAATGACAAACCACTGTCTGAATGAGTTTTCATGTTAAATTCTCAATTAATCTGTTTCCTTATAAGAGAGCCTACAATGTAATCAGGAACAAGAGGAGAGATGTTTCCCACATGTATTTCAGCAGAGAATGACAATTCTATTCAACTTCACTGTTTGTACTGGAAATGCGCTTAACTCAGCGAGAGAAGCACAATGCGGCAATAAAAAATGACAAACCACTGTCTGAATGAGTTTTCATGTTAAATTCTCAATTCATCTGTTTCCTTATGGGAGAGCCTACAATGTACTCAGGGATAAGAGGAGAGATGTTTCCCTCATGTATTTCAGCAGAGAATGACAATTCTATTCAACTTCACCGTTTATACTCGTAACGTGCTTAACTCAGCGAGAGCAATAAAAAATGACATCCCACTGTCTGAATGAGTTTTCATGTTAAATTCTCAATTCATCTGTTTCCTTATAGGAGAGCCTACAATGGAATCAGGAACAAGAGGAGAGGTGTTTCCCACATGTATTTCAGCAGAGAATGACAATTCTATTCAACTTCACCGCTTATACTCGCAATGCGCATAACTCAGCGAGAGAAGCACAATGGAGCAATAAAAATGACATCCCACTGTCTGAATGAGTTTTCATGTTAAATTCTCAATTCATCTGTTTCCTTATGGGAGAGCCTACAATGTAGTCAGGGACAAGAGGAGAGATGTTTCCCTCATGTATTTCAGCAGAGAATGACAATTCTATTCAACTTCACCGTTTATAGTCTGTAACGCGCTTTAACTCAGCGAGAGAAGCACAATGGAGCAATAAAAATGACAAACCACTGTCTGAATGAGTTTTCATGTTAAATTCTCAATTCATCTGTGTTCTTATGGGAGAGCCTACAATTTAGTCAGGGACAAGAGGAGAGATGTTTCCCTCATGTATTTCAGCAGAGAATGACAATTCTATTCAACTTCACCGTTTATAGTCGCAATGCGCATAACTCTGCGAGAGAAGCACAATGGAGCAATAAAAAATGACATCCCACTGTCTGAATGAGTTTTCATGTTAAATTCTCAATTCATCTGTGTCCTTATGGAGAGCCTACAATGTACTCAGGGACAAGAGGAGAGATGTTTCCCTCATGTATTTCAGCAGAGAATGACAATTCTATTCAACTTCACCGTTTATAGTCGCAATGCGCATAACTCAGCGAGAGAAGCGCAATGGGGCAATAAAAAATGACAAACCACTGTCTGAATGAGTTTTCATGTTAAAATCTCAATTCATCTGTTTCCTTATGGGAGAGCCTACAATGTACTCAGGGACAAGAGGAGATGTTTACCTCATGTATTTCAGCAGAGAATGACAATTCTATTCAACTTCACCGTTTATAGTCGCAATGCGCATAACTCAGCGAGAGAAGCACAATGGAGCAATAAAAAATGACATCCCAATGTCTGAATGAGGTTTCATGTTAAATTCTCAATTCATCTGTTTCCTTATAGGAGAGCCTACAATGGAATCAGGAACAAGAGGAGAGGTGTTTCCCACATGTATTTCAGCAGAGAATGACAATTCTATTCAACTTCACCGTTTATACTCGTAACGCGCTTAACTCATGCGCTTAACTCAGTGAGAGAAGCACAATGCGGCAATAAAAAATGACATCCCACTGTCTGAATGAGTTTTCATGATTCAAATTCTTTTTTTTTGTCATTATTGAAAGTATTCAAAGCATTGATGAAACAATTTCTGTTTTGTTTCAGTGGTGTCGATTCATTTGGACGGCAGATTTTTTCCAATGCGTTGGCTGATGTGCAGTTGCACCATTACGCCAGTGGGTGGAGACACAGACCGTGGTATGAATATCAGTGGACTCTCGATCACAGCCAACTCTCTGTTGGTCTGAGAATGAGGTGCACTGTGCGTATTCCGTTGCTTGATGTACCTCATGTATTGTATGTCACATTTGAATCTTTTTTTTTTTTTGCTTTGTTTATTCCTTTAGGATAATGTGTCTGAATGAGTGTTCAAGTGTAAAGCTGAGTGCAGTTCTGTGCAGCTGTTTTCTTGCATAGGGACTTTAATTCAGCTCAGAAAAAGGAGAAACAAAGTTCTTTAAGAGTAAGTCAGCACAGAAGTCACTGCTGCTCCTTGAAAATAAAAAAAACAACAACCTCTCAACTCGGTGAGAAAAGGCCCATGACCACAATAAAAACGGAAACCCAAGTGGTTGATTGAGTTTTCCTTTCAATATTTGTATGTAGCTGTTTACTTGCATAGATGCCATGATTCAGCTGTGGAACACGAGAGAAAAAAATCCAACCTGTTATTCCACACAGAATACAATTTGCTCAAAATGGATGCTGTTGCTTGAAGAAAACAGACATCAAAGAGTTTGAATGCGTGTTCAAACACTTTCAAACACTTTGAAGTCTGAAATTGTTTGTAAACAGACTTGTAAGTCTGATTACAAACAAATTCAAGTGCTGCTACTGCTGCTGCTGCCGTTGCGGCTGCTGCTTCTGCTGCTTGAATAAAACTCAACTTTTGCAAGTAAACACTTGCATAGATGCCTTGATTCAACTGATGAACACGAGAGAAAAAAAAATCCAACCTGTTATTCCACACAGAATACAATTTGCTCAAAATGAATGCTGTTGCTTGAAGAAAACAGACATCAAAGTGTTTGAATGCGTGTTCAAACACTTTGAAGTCTGAAATTGTTTGTAAACAAACTTCTAAGTCTGTTTACAAACAAATTCAAGTGCTGCTGCTGCTTCTGCTGCTTGAATAACACTCAATATTTTCAAGTAAACACTTGCACAGATACCTTGATTCAGATGATGAACACCAGAAAAAAAATCCAACCTTTTGTGCACACAGAATACAATTTTCTCAAAATGAATTCTGCTACTTGATGAAAACAGACATCAAAGAGTTTGAATGCGTGTTCAAACACTTTCAAACACTTTGAAGTCTGAAATTGTTTGTAAACAGACATAAGTCTGATTACAAACAAATTCAAAATGCTGCTGCTGCTGCTGCTGCTGCCGCTGCTGCTGCTGCTGCTGCTGCTGCTGCTGCTGCTGCTGCTGCTGCTGCTGCTGCTGCTGCCGTTGCTGCTGCTGCTGATGCTGTGAATAACACTCAACTTTTGCAAGTAAAACTTGCGTAGATGCCTTGATTCAGCTGATGAACACGAGGAAAAAAAAAAATCCAACCTGTTATTACACAGAGCCCGGCGATGAACTGGCCACATGTCAGGGTTTCACCTGCCTTCGCCCCTAAGACAGCTGGGATAGGCTCCAGCAGACCCCGTGACCCTGAACAGGAATAGCGGGTATAGCAGATGAATGAATGAATGAATTACACACAGAATACAATTTGCTCTAAATGAATGTTGTTGCTTGAAGAAAACAGACATCAAAGTGTTTGAATCGTGTTCAAACACTTTGAAGTCTGAAATTGTTGTAAACAGACTTCTTAGTATGTTTACAACCAAATTCAAGTGCTGCTGCTGCTGCTGCTGCTTCTGCTGTGAATAACACTCAACTTACTGGGGAACATTGAAAAGGAATAAAAAAAAAAACTCTTTATGAACACAGGAGAAGCAGAATATATTTTTTCCCGCCATGACTGATGACAGTCCTCTGTTGGTCTGAGAGGGAGGGGCACGGTGCACTGTATTTTCAGTCACATTTGAATATTTGTTTTGCTTTGTGTATGAAGGCTCATGTGTATGAATGAGTGTTCAAGTGTAAAGCTGTGTGCAGCTCTGTGCAGCTGTTTTCTTGCATAGAGACTTTAATTCAGCTCAGAAACAGGAGAAACAAAGTTCTTTAGGAGTAAGTCAGCACAGAAATCCCTGCTGCTCCTTCAAAAAAAGAAAAAAAAAACAACCTCTCAACTCGGTGAGATAAGGCCCATGACCACAATAAAAAAGGAAGTCAAAGTGGTTGAATGAGTTTTCCTTTCAAAATCTGTATGTAGCTGTTTACTTGCATAGATGCCATGATTCAGCTGAGGAACACGAGAGATAAAATCAAAAACTTTGAAGTCTGAAATTGTTTATAAATTCAATTACTGCTGCTGCTGCGTTGCTGCTGCTTCTGATTCTTGAATAACACTCAACTTTTGCAAGTAAACACTTGCATAGATGCCTTGATTCAGCTGATGAACACGAGAAAAAAAAAAATCCAACCTGTTATTCCACACAGAAAACAATTTGCTCAAAATAGATGCTGTTTCTTGAAGAAAAAAGACATCAAAGTGTTTGAATGCGTGTTCAAACACTCAAACACTTTGAAGTCTGAAATCTTTTGTAAACAGACTTCTTGAATCTGTTTACAAACAAATTCAAGTGCTGCTGCTGCTGCTGCTTCTGCTGTGAACACTCAACTTACTGAGGAACATTGAAAAGAATAAAAAAAAAAAAATCTTTATGAACACAGGAGAAGCAGAATATATTTTTTCCCGCCATGACTGATGACAGTCCTCTGTTGGTCAGAGAGGAGGGGCCACAGTGCACTGTATTTTCAGTCACATTTGAATATTTGTTTTGCTTTGTGTTATGAAGGCTCATGTGTATGAATGAGTGTTCAAGTGTAAAGCTGTGTGCAGCTCTGTGCAGATATTTTTCTTGCAATGATACTTTATTTCAGCTCAGAAAAGGAGAAACAAAGTTCTTTCAGAGCAAGTCAGCACAGAAATCACTACTGGTCCTTCAAAAATAAATGACAACCCTTCAACTCTGTGAGATAAGGCCCATAATCTCTCAATAAAAAAAGAAGTCAAAGTGGTTGAATGAGTTTTTTTTCCTGCAAAATCTACATGCAGCTGAATACTTTTAAGTTAAGAGTTTGAATGCTTGTTCAAACACTTTGAAGTCTGAAGTGTTTGTAAACAGACCTGTAAGTCTGATTACAAACAAATTAAAAATACTGCTGTTGCTACTTCTGTTGTTGCTGCTGCTTCTGCTGTGAATAACACTCAAATTCCTGGGGAATATTGAAAAAGAAATAAAATTTAAAAAAAGAACTTCCATTGTGAGCCTAAAGGAATGTGTTAAAATCTGACTGCATTTGTGTGTTCTCATGGGGGGGCGTACAATGTAATCAGGGAAAAAAGGAGAGATGTTTCCCTCATGTATTTCAGCGAGAATGACAATTCTATTCAACTTCACCGTTTATAGTCGCCAATAATCATAACTCAGCTAGAGAAGCACAATGGAGCAATAAAAATGGACATCCCACTGTCTGAATGAGTTTCATGTTAAATTCTCAATACATCTGTTTCCTTATGGGAGGAGCCACCACAATGTAATCAGGAACAAAAGAGAGATGTTTCCCACATGTATTTCAGCGAGAATGACAATTCTATTCAACTTCACCGTTTATACTTTGTAACGCTTAACTCAGAGAGAAGCACCATGGAGCAATAAAAAATGACATCCCACTGTCTGAATGAGTTTTTCAATGTTAAAATCTCAAATCGTCTGTGTCCTTATGGGAGAGCCTACAATTGAATCAGGGACAAGAGGAGAATGTTTCCCTCATATTTCAGCAGAGAATGACAATTCTATTACGACTTCACCGTTTATAATTACTTAATGCGCATAACTCTGCGAGTGAAGAAACAATGGAGCAATAAAGAATGACAAACATCTGTCTGAATGAGGTTTTCATGTTAAATTCTCAATTCATCTGTGTTCTTATGGGAGAGCCTACAATGTAATCAAGGACAAGAGGAGATGTTTCCCACATGTATTTCAGCAGAGAATGACAATTCTATTCAACTTCACCGTTTATACTTTCGTAACGCTTAACTCTGCGAGAGAAGCACAATAGGAGCAATAAAAAATGACAAACCACTGTCTGAATGAGTTTTCATTCATAAAATCTCAATTCATCTGTTTCCTTATGGGAGGCTTCTGATGTAGTCAGGGATCAGAGGAGAGATGTTTCCATCATGTATTTCAGCGAAATGACAATTCTATTCAGACTTCACCGATTTATAGTACTAAGCTGCATTAATACTCAGCGAGAGAAGCACAATGACGGTAATAAAAATAGACAAACCACTGTCTGAATGAGTTTTCATGTTAAATTCTCAATTAATCTGTTTCTTATGGAGGAGCCTACAATTTAGTCAGGGACAAGGAGACATGTTTCCTTCATGTATTTCAGCAGAGAATGACAATTCTATTCAACTTCACCGTTTATACTTGAAAGCGCGCATAACTCGTGAGAGAAGCGCAATGGGGCAATAAAAATGACAAACCACTGTCTGAATGAGTTTTTTCATGTTAAAATCTCAATTCATCTGTGTTCTTATGGGAGAGCCTACAATTTAGTCAGGGACAAGAGGAGACATGTTTCCTTCATGGCACTTTTTCAGCAGAGAATGACAATTCTATTCAACTACACGTTTATAGTCATGCAATCGCATAACTCTGAGAGAAGCACAATGGAACAATAAAAATGACATCCCACTGTCTGAATAGGTTTTCATGTTAAATTCTCAAATCATCTGTGTCCTTATAAGAGAGCCTACAATGTAATCAGGAACAAGAGGAGATGTTTCCCATGTATTCCAGTGAAGAATGACAATTCTATTCAACTTCACGTTTATACTAGAATGCGCATAACTCAGCGAGAGAAGCACAATGAACAATAAAAAATGACATCCCACTGTCTGAATGAGTTTTTTCATGTTAAATTCTCCAATTCATCTGTTTCCTTATAGGAGAGCCTCACAATGGAATCAGGAACAAGAGGGAGAGGTGTTTCCCACATTTTATTTCAGCAGAAGAATAACAATTCTATTCAACTTCACGTTTATACTCGTAGCAACTTAACTCTCAGCTTAACTCATTGAGAGAGAAGCACAATCGGCAATAAAATGACATCCCACTGTCTGAATGAGTTTCATTGTTCAAATTCTTTTTTTTTGTCATTATTGAAAGTATTCAAAGCATTGATGGAAACAATTTCTCCTTTGTTTCAGTG
Organism: Thamnaconus septentrionalis; assembly: GCA_009823395.1. Lineage (NCBI taxonomy): Eukaryota > Metazoa > Chordata > Actinopteri > Tetraodontiformes > Monacanthidae > Thamnaconus > Thamnaconus septentrionalis. Next base: position 125,193 of record CM020512.1, read on the forward strand.
GATGTCGATTCATTTGGACGGCAGATTTTTTTTCCAATGCGTTGGCTGATGTGCAGTTGCACCATTACGCCAGTGGGTGGAGACACAGACCGTGGTATGAATATCCAGTGGACTCTCGATCACAGCCAACTCACTGTTGGTCAGGAATGAGTGATTACACTGTGCGTATCCGTTGCTTGATGTACCTCATATTGTATTGTATGTACACATTTGAATCTTTTTTTTTTTTTTTTTTGCTGTTTATTCCCTTTGGGATCATGTGTCTGAATGAGTGTTCAGAGTAACTAAAGCTGAGTGCAGTTCTGTGCAGCTGTTTTCTTGCATAGGGACTTTATTCAGCTCAGAAAAAGGAGAAACAAAGTTCTTTAAAGAGTAGAGTCCAGCACAGAAGTCACTGCTGCTCCTTGAAAATAAAAAAACAACAACCTCTCGACTTCATTGAGAAAAGGCCCACTTGACCACAATAAGCAGACCCAAGTGGTTGATTGAGTTTTTCCTTTCAATATTTGTATGTAGCTGTTTGCCACTTGCATGGGTGCCATGATTCAGCTGAGGAACACACGAGAGAAAAAAATCAAGCTTTTTATTCCACACAGAATACATTTGCTCAAAATGGATGCTGTTGCTTGAAGAAAACAGACAGCAACAAAGAGTTTGAATCGTGTTTCAGAAGCACTTTCAAAACACTTGAAGTCTGAAATTGTTTGTAAACAGACTTGTAAGTCTAATTACAGGCAAATTCGAATGCTGCTGCTGCTGCTGCTGCCCGTTGCTCTACTGCTATCTGCTGCTTGAATTACACTCCAACTTTTGCAGAGTAAACACTTGCATAGATACCTTGATTCAACTGATGAACACGAGAGAAAAAAAAATTAACCTGTTATTCCACACAGAATACAATTTGCTCCAAAATAGATACTGTTGCTTGAAAACAGACATCGAGGTGTTTAGAATAAGTATTTCAAACGCTGAAGTCTGAAATTGTTAATAAACAAACATCTAAGTCTGTTTACAAACAAATTCAGAGATGCTGCTGCTGCTTCTGCTGCTTAGATAGCACTCAAAATTTTCAAGTAAACACTTGCTGAGATACCTTGATTCAGATGATGAACACCAGAGAAAAAAATCCAACCTTTGTGTACACAGAATACAATTTTCTCAAAATGAATCCTGCTATGATAAACAGACATCAAAGAGTTTGAATCGTGTTCAAACAACCAAACACTGAAGTCTGAAATTGTTTGTAAACAGACTTGTAAGTCTGATTACAAACAATTCAATACCTGCTGCTGCTGCTGCCTGCTGCTGCCGTTGCTGCTGCCTGTTGCTGCTGCTGCTGATGCCACTGCTTGAATGATGCTGCTCAACTTTTGCAAGTAAAAACTTGCGTAGATGCCCATATTCAGCCTGGCCAGTGAACGAGAGAAAAAAATATCCAACCTGTTATTTCACACAGGGTGGCGGTGAACTAGCCACATGTCGAGGGTTTCACCCTGCCGCCGCCCCTAAGACAGCTGGGATGGCTCCATGCAGACCCACCGTGACCCTGAACAGGAATAAGCGGGTATAGCAGATGAATGAATCGATGAATTACACACAAGTACAATTTGCTCTAAATGAATATTGTTGCTTGAAAACAGACATCAAAGTGTTTGAGAGCGGCGTGTTCAAACGCTCTAAAGTCTAAAGTGTTTGTAAACAGACTTCTTAGTATGTTTACAACCAATTCAAAGTGCTACTGCTGCTGCTGCTGCTTCTGCTGCTGTGAATAACACTCAACACTGGGGAACGGTGAAAAGGAATAACAAAAAAAACTCTTTATGAACACAGGAGAAGCAGAATATATTTTTTCCCATGACTGATGACAATCCTCTGTTGGTCTGAGGAGGGAGGGGCACGGTGCACTGTATTTTCAGTCACATTTGAATGTTGTTTTGCTTTTGTGTGAAGGCTCATAGTGTATGAATGGGTGTTCAAGTGTAAAGCTGTGTGCCCAGCTCTGTGCAGCTGTTTCTTGCATAGAGACTTTAATTCAGCTCAGAAACAGGAGAAACAAAGTTCTTTTAGGAGTAAGTCAGCACAGAAATCATGCTACTCCTTCAAAAAAAAGAAAAAACAACCTCTCTCAACTGGGAGGTGAGAGATGGGCCCATGACCACAATAAAAGGAAGTCAAAGTGGTTGAATGAGTTTTTCCTTTCAAAATCTGTATGTAGCTGTTTGCTTGCATAGATGCCATGATTCAGCTGAAGACACACGAGAAATAAAAAAATCCAAGCTGTTATTCCACACAGAATACAATTTGCTCAAAATAGATACTGTTGCCTTGAAAACAAACATCAAAGTGTTTGAATCACGTGTTCAAACACTATCAAAACACTTTAAAGTCTGAAATTGTTTATAAATTCAATTGCTGCTGCTGCTGCTGCTGCCGTTGCTGCTACTTCTGATTCTTGAATAACACTCAACTTTTGCAAGTAAACGCACATAGATGCCTTGATTCAGATGATGAACACGAGAAAAGAAAAATCCAACCTGTTGTTCCCACACAGAATACAATTTGCTCAAAATAGATACTGTTTCTTGAAGAAAACAGACATCAAAGGGTTTGAATCGTGTTCAAACACTTTCAAACTGTTGAAGTCTGAAAGTGTTTGTAAACGAACCTATTGAATCTGTTTACAAACAAATTCAAATGCTCTTTCTACTTTCTGCTGCTGTTCTGCTAACTTGAATAACACTCAACTTACTGGGGAACATTGAAAAAGGAATAACAAAAAAAATCTTTATAGAACACAGGAGAAGCAGAATATCTTTTTTCCGCCATGACTGATGACAGTCCCTCTGTTGGTCTGAGAGGGAGGCACGGTGCACTGTATTTTCAGTCACATTTGAATATTTGTTTTAGCACTTTGACGTATGAAGGCTCATATGTGTGAATGGGTGTTCAGAGTGTAAAACCATGTGTAGCTCTGTGCAGCTGTTTTTCTTGCATAGAGACTTTAATTTAAGCTCAGAAACAGGAGAAACAAAGTTCTTTAGGAGTAAGTCAGCACAGAAATCCTGCTGCTCCTTCAAAAAAAGAAAAAAAAAAAAAAAAAACAACCTCTCAATCGGTGAGATAAGACCCCATAGCCACAATAAAGGAAGTCAGAAGTGGTTGAATGGGTTTTCCTTTCACATGAATGTAGCTGTTTACTTGCATAGATGCCATGATTCAGCTAGGGAACACGAGAGAAAAAAAAAAAAATCCAACCTGTTCCTTCCACACAGAATACAATTTACTCAAAATAAGATGCTGTTTCTTGAAGAGAAAACAGACATCAAAAGATATTTGAATGCGTCATTCAAACACTTTGAAGTCTGAAAGAGGTATTCATAAACAAACTTCTAAGTCTGTTTACAAATTCAGTTCAATGCTGCTGCTGCTTCTGCTGCTTGAATAACACTCAAAATTTTCAAGTAAACACTTGCACAGATACCTTGATTCAAATACAGTGAACATGAGAGAAAAAACTCCAAGCCTTTATTTCACAGAATACACAATTTTCTCAAAATGGATTCTGCTGCTTGAAGAAACAGACATCAAAGAGTTTGAATGCGTGGTTCAAACACTTTCAAACACTTTGAAAGTCTGAAATTGTTTAATAAACAGACTTGTAAGTCGATTACAAACAAAGTCGAAAATGCTGCTGCTGCTGCTGCTGCAGTTACACTGCTGCTGCTGCTGCCACTTGCTACTGCTTCTGATTCTTGAATAACACTCAACTTTTGCAAGTAAACACTTGCATAGATGCCTTGATTCATGCTGATGAACACGAGAGGAAAAAAATCCAACCTGTTATTCCACACAGAAAACAATTTGCTCAAAATGAATACTGTTTCTTGAGAAAACAGACATCAAAGTGTTTGAATCGTGTTCAACACTGAAGTCTGAAATTGTTTGTAAACAAACTTCTAAGTCTGTTTACAAACAAATTCAAAATGCCACTGCTAGCTACCTTCTGCTTGAATAACACTCAAAATTTTCAAGTAAACACTTGCACAGATATTTTGATTCAAATGATGAACACCAGAGAAAAAAATCCAACCTTTTATTTCACACAGAGATACAATTTTCTCAAAAATGATTCTGCTACTTGATGAAAAATAGACATCAAAGAGTTTGAATGCGTGTTCAAACACTTTCAAACACTTTGAAAGTCTGAAATTGTATTTGTAAACAGACTTGTAAGTCTGATTACAAACAAATTCAAAATGCCACTGCTGCTGCTGCTGCTGCCGTTGCTGCTGCTGCTGCTGCTGCTGCGTTGCTGCTGCTTCTGATTCTTGAATAACACTCAACTTTTGCAAGTAAACGCACATAGATGCCTTGATTCAGCTGCTGATGAACACGAGGAAAAAAATCCAACCTGTTTATTCAACACACGAAAACAATTTGCTCAAAATGAATGCTGTTTCTTGAAGAAAACAGACATCAAAGTGTTTGAATGCGTGTTCAAACACTTTCAAACACTTTGAAGTCTGAAATTTTTTGTAAACAGACTTCTTAGTCTGTACACAAACAAATTCAAGTGCTGCTGCTGCTGCTGCTGCTTCTGCTGCTTGAATAACACTCAACTTACTGGGAACATTGAAAAGGAATAAAAAAATCTTTATGAACACAGGAGAAGCAGAATATATTTTTTCCCTCCATGACTGATGACAGTCCTCTGTTGGTCAGAGGGAGGGCACAGTGCTGCTATATTTTCAGTCACATTTGAATATTTGTTTTCTTTGTGTATATGAATGCTCATGTGTATGAATGAGTGTTCAAGTGTAAAGCTGTGTGCAACTCTATTGCAGAGGAGTTTTTCTTGCAATGATACTTTATTTCAAGCTCAGAAACAGGAGAAACAAAGTTCTTTCAGAGCAAGTCAGCACAGAAATCACTGCTGGTCCTTCAAAAAATAAATGACAACCTTCAACTCTGTGAGAGATAAGGCCCATAATCTCAATAAAAAAGGAAGTCAAAGTGGTTGAATGAGTTTTCACTGCAAAATCTATATGCACAGCTGATTACTTTTAAGTTAAGAGTTTGAATACTTGTTCAAACACTTTTGAAGTCTGAAATTGTTTGTAAACAGACCTGTAAGTCTGATTTCAAACAAATTAAAAGTGCTGCTGTTGCAACTTCTGTTATTTGCTGCTACTTCTGCTACTTGAATAACACTCAAATTCCTGGGGAATATTGAAAAGAAATAAATTTAAAAAAGAACTTCCATTGTGAGGCTAAAAAGGAATGTGTTAAAGTCTGACATTTGTGTTCTCATGGGGAGCGTACAATGTAATCAGGGGAAAAGAGAGGAGATGTTTGCCTCATGTATTTCAGCAGAGAATGACAATTCTATTCAACTTCACGTTTAAACTACTTGTCACATAAAAACTCAGCGAGAGAAGCTGGCAGGGGGTTATAAAAAAATCACAAACCACTGTCTGAATGAGTTTTCATGTTAAATTCTCAATTCATCTGTTTCCTTATGGGAGAGCCTAAAATGTACTCAGGGATAAGAGAGAGATGTTTCCCTCATGTATTTAAGCAGAATGACAGATTCTATTCAACTTCACCGTTTATAGTACATAATCGCGCATAACTCAGCGAGGAAAGCACAATTGAGCAATAAAATGGACATCCCACTGTCTGAATGAGTTTTTCATGTTAAATTCTCAATTCATCTGTTTCCTTATAGGAGAGCCTACAATGGATGATCAGGAACAAGAGGAGATGTTTCCCTCATGTATTTCAAAGCAGAATGACAATTCTATTCAACTTCACCGTTTATAGTATAGCATATATCTAACTCAGTGAGAAGCACAATGGAGCAATAAAAATGGACAAACCACTGTCTGAATGAGTTTTCATGTTAAATTCTCAATTCATCTGTTTCCTTATAGGAGAGCCTACAATGTACTCAGGGATAAGAGAGAGAGATGTTTCCCTCATGTATTTCAGCAGAAAATGACAATTCTATTTGACTTCACGTTTATAGTCGCAATGCGCATAACTCAGCGTAGAGAAGCACAATCGGCAATAAAAAATGACAAACCACTGTCTGAATGAGTTTTCATATTTAAATTCTCAATTCATCTGTTTCCTTATGGGAGAGCCTACAATGTAGTCAGGGATAAGAGGAGAGATGTTTCCATCATGTATTTCAGCAGAGGAATGACAATTCTATTCGACTTCACCGTTTATAGTCGCAATGCGCATAACTCAGCGAGAGAAGCACAATGCAGCAATAAAAAATGAAAAACCACTGTCTGAATGAGTTTTCATATTAAATTCTCAATTCATCTGTGTTCTTATGGGAGAGCCTACAATTTAGTCAGGGACAAGAGGAGACATGTTTCCTTCATGTATTTCAGCAGAGTATGACAATTCTATTCAACTTCACCGTTTATACTAGCAATGCGCATAACTCAGCGAGAGAAGCACAATGGGGCAATAAAAATGACAAACCACTGTCTGAATGAGTTTTCATGTTAAAATCTCAATTCATCTGTGTCCTTATGGAGAGCCTACAATTTTAAGTCAGGGACAAGAGGAGATGTTTACCTCATGTATTTCAGCAGAGAATGACAATTCTATTCAACTTCACCGTTTATAGTCATACTTGTCGCATAACTCAGCGAGAAGCACAATGGAGCAATAAAAATGACATCCCAATGTCTGAATGAGGTTTTCATATTAAATTCTCAATTCATCTGTTTCCTTATGGGAGAGCCTACAATGGAATCAGGAACAAGAGAGAGAGGTGTTTCCCACATGTATTTCAGCAGAGAATGACAATTCTATTCAACTTCACGTTTATACTCGTTAGCTGGCAACTCACGCTTAACTCAGTGAGAGAAGCACAATGCGGCAATAAAAATGACATCCCACTGTCTGAATGAGTTTTCATGATTCAAATTCTTTTTTTGTCATTATTGAAAGTATTCAAAGCATTGATGAAACAATTTCTCTTTTGTTTCAGTGGTGTCGATTCATTTGAATGACAGATTTTTTTCAATGCGTTGGCTGATGTGCAGTTGCACCATTACGCCAGTGGGTGGAGACTTTGAACCGTGGTATGAATATCAGTGGACTCTCGTCACAGCCAACTCTCTGTTGGTCTGAGAATGAGGTGCACTGTGCGTATTCCGTTGCTTGATGTACCTGATGTATTGTATGTCACATTTGAATCTTTTTTTTTTTTTTTTTTTTTTTTTTTTTTTTTGCTTTGTTTATTCCTTTTAGGATCATGTGTCTGAATTAGTTTTCAAGTGTAAAGCTGAGTGCAGTTCTGTGCAGCTGTTTTCTTGCATAGGGACTTTAATTCAGCTCAGAAAAAGGAGAAACAAAGTTCTTTAAGAGTAAGTCAGCACAGAAGTCACTGCTGCTCCTTCAAAATAAAAAAACAACAACCTCTCAACTCGGTGAGAAAAGGCCCATATTACAATAAGAAAGCAGAAGCAAGTGGTTGATTGAGTTTTCGCTTCAATATTTGTATGTAGCCGTTTACTTGCATAGATGCCATGATTCAGCTGAGGAACACGAGAGATAAAAAATCAAGCTGTTATTCCACAGAATACAATTTGCTCAAAATGGATGCTGTTGCTTGAAGAAAACAGACATCAAAGAGTTTGAATGCGTGTTCAAACACTTTCAAACATAATTGAAGTCTGAAATTGTTTGTAAACAGACATGTAAGTCTGATTACAAACAATTCTAAATGCTGCTGCTGCTGCTGCTGCTGCACCACTGCTTCTGATTACACCCAGATAACACTCAACTTTTCAACTCTGTGAGATAAGCCCATAATCTCAATAAAAAAAAGGAAGTCAAAGTGGTTGAATGAGTTTTCACTGCGCCTAACTCCAATGAGAGAAGCACAATGCGTGGCAATAAAATGACAAACCACTGTCTGAATGAGGTTTCATGTTGAAATTCTCAATTCATCCTATTAACATGGCAGGAGAGCCTACAATTTAGTCAGGGACAGGAGGAGATGTTCCCTCATCTATTTCAGCAGAATGATAATTCTATTCAACTTCACACGTTTATGATGTAAAATGCGCCTCCTTCTGCGGAAGAAGCCACAATAGAGCAATAAAAAATGACATCCACTGCATACGAATGAGGTTTTCATGTTAAATTCTCAAATCCATCTGTGTCCTTACAAAATTCTTACCTACAATGTAATCAGGAACAAGAGGAGATGTGTTTTTCCCTTATTTTCAAGCAGAGAATAAACAATTCTATTCAACTTCACTCAACTTTTGCCAACTAAGCACTTGCATAGATACTATAATTCAGCTATTGAACACGAGAGAAAAAAATCCAACCTGTTATTCCACACAGAAAACAATTTTGCTCAATAAGAATACTTATTTCTTGAAGAAAAAGACATCAAAGTGTTTGAATGCGTGTTCAAACACTTTCAAACACCTTTGAAGTCTGAAATCTTTTTGTGAAACAGACTTCTTAGTCTGTTTACAAACAAATTCAAGTGCTGCTGCTGCTGCTTCTGCTGCTGTGAATAACACTCAACTTACTAGAGAACATTGAAAAGGAATAAAAAAAAATCTTTATGAACACAGGAGAAGCAGAATATATTTTTTCCGCCATGACTGATGACAGTCCTCTGTTGGTCAGAGAGAGGAGCCGCACGGTGCACTATTTTCAGTCACATTTGAATATTTGTTTTTGCTTTTGTGTATGAAGGCTCATGTGTATGAATGAGTGTTCAAGTGTAAAGCTGTGTGCAGCTCTGTGCAGATATTTTCTTGCAATGATACTTTATTTCAGCTCAGAAAAAGGAGAAACAAAGTTCTTTCAGAGCAAGTCAACACAGAGAAATCACTGCTGGTCCTTCAAAAAAAATAAATGACAACCTTCAACTCTGTGAGATAAGGCCCATAATCTCAATAAAAAGGAAGTCAAAGTGGTTGAATGAGTTTTCACTGCAAAATCTACATGCAGCTGATTACTTTTAAGTTAAAGTTTGAATGCTTGTTCAAACACTTTGAAGTCTGAAATTGTTTGTAAACAGACCTGTAAGTCTGATTACAAACAAATTAAAATACTGCTGTTGCTACTTCTGTTGTTGCTGCTGCTTCTGCTGCTTGAATAACACTCAAATTCTGGGGAATATTGAAAAGAAATAAAATTTAAAAAAAGAACTTCCATTGTGAGCCTAAAAGGAATAATGTTAAAGTCTGACTGCATTTGTGTTCTCATGGGAGAGGCGTACAATGTAATCAGGAAAAGAGGAGAGATGTTTCCCTCATGTATTTCAGCAGAGAATGACAATTCTATTCAACTTCACCGTTTATAGTACGCAATGCATAACTCAGCTAGAGAAGCACAATGGAGCAATAAAAATGGACATCCACTGTCTGAATGAGTTTTCATGTTAAATTCTCAATACATCTGTTTCCTTATAGGAGAGCCTACAATGTAATCAGGAACAAAGGGAGATGTTTCCCACATGTATTTCAGCAGAGAATGACAATTCTATTCAACTTCACCGTTTATACTTGTAGCGCTTAACTCAGAGAGAAGCACCATGGAGCAATAAAAAATGACATCCCACTGTCTGAATGAGTTTTCATGTTAAAATCTCAAATCGTCTGTGTCCTTATGGGAGAGCCTACAATTGAATCAGGGACAAGAGGAGAGATGTTTCCCTCATGTATTTCAGCAGAGAATGACAATTCTATTCGACTTCACCGTTTATAGTCGCAATGCGCATAACTCAGCGAGAGAAGCACAATGCGGCAATAAAAAATGACAAACCACTGTCTGAATGAGTTTTCATGTTAAATTCTCAATTCATTTGTGTCCTTATGGGAGAGCCTACAATTTAGTCAGGGACAAGAGGAGAGATGTTTCCCTCATGTATTTCAGCAGAGAATGATAATTCTATTCAACTTCACCGTTTATACTCGTAACGCGCTTAACTCTGCGAGTGAAGCACAATGGAGCAATAAAGAATGACAAACATCTGTCTGAATGAGTTTTCATGTTAAATTCTCAATTCATCTGTGTTCTTATGGGAGAGCCTACAATGTAATCAGGAACAAGAGGAGAGATGTTTCCCACATGTATTTCAGCAGAGAATGACAATTCTATTCAACTTCACCGTTTATACTCGTAACGCGCTTAACTCAGCGAGAGAAGCACAATGGGGCAATAAAAAATGACAAACCACTGTCTGAATGAGTTTTCATGTTAAATTCTCAATTCATCTGTTTCCTTATGGGAGAGCCTACAATGTAGTCAGGATCAAGGAGAGATGTTTTCCATCATGTATTTCAGCAGAGAATGACAATTCTATTCGACTTCACCGTTTATAGTCGCAATGCGCATATTAACTCAGCGAGAGAAGCACAATGCGGCAATAAAAAATGACAAACCACTGTCTGAATGAGTTTTCATGTTAAATTCTCAATTCATCTGTGTTCTTATGGGAGAGCCTACAATTTAGTCAGGGACAAGAGGAGAGATGTTTCCTTCATGTATTTCAGCAGAGAATGACAATTCTATTCAACTTCACCGTTTATACTCGTAACGCGCTTAACTCAGCGAGAGAAGCACAATGGGGCAATAAAAAATGACAAACCACTGTCTGAATGAGTTTTCATGTTAAATTCTCAATTCATCTGTGTCCTTATGGGAGAGCCTACAATTTAGTCAGGGACAAGAGGAGACATGTTTCCTTCATGTATTTCAGCAGAGAATGACAATTCTATTCAACTTCACCGTTTATAGTCGCAATGCGCATAACTCTGCGAGAGAAGCACAATGGAGCAATAAAAAATGACATCCCACTGTCTGAATGAGTTTTCATGTTAAATTCTCAATTCATCTGTGTTCCTTATAAGAGAGCCTACAATGTAATCAGGAACAAGGAGAGAGATGTTTCCCACATGTATTTCAGCAGAGAATGACAATTCTATTCAACTTCACTGTTTGTACTGGAAATGCGCTTAACTCAGCGAGAGAAGCACCATGGAGCAATAAAAAATGACATCCCACTGTCTGAATGAGTTTTCATGTTAAAATCTCAATTCATCTGTTTCCTTATGGGAGAGCCTACAATGTACTCAGGGATAAGAGGAGAGATGTTTACCTCATGTATTTCAGCAGAGAATGACAATTCTATTCAACTTCACCGTTTATAGTCGCAATGCGCATAACTCAGCGAGAGAAGCACAATGGAGCAATAAAAAATGACATCCCAATGTCTGAATGAGGTTTCATGTTAAATTCTCAATTCATCTGTTTCCTTATAGGAGAGCCTACAATGGAATCAGGAACAAGAGGAGAGGTGTTTCCCACATGTATTTCAGCAGAGAATGACAATTCTATTCAACTTCACCGTTTATACTCGTAACGCGCTTAACTCACGCGCTTAACTCAGTGAGAGAAGCACAATGCGGCAATAAAAAATGACATCCCACTGTCTGAATGAGTTTTCATTATTCAAATTCTTTTTTTTTGTCATTATTGAAAGTATTCAAAGCATTGATGAAACAATTTCTGTTTTGTTTCAGTGGTGTCGATTCATTTGGACGGCAGATTTTTTCCAATGCGTTGGCTGATGTGCAGTTGCACCATTACGCCAGTGGGTGGAGACACAGACCGTGGTATGAATATCAGTGGACTCTCGATCACAGCCAACTCTCTGTTGGTCTGAGAATGAGGTGCACTGTGCGTATTCCGTTGCTTGATGTACCTCATGTATTGTATACATTTGAATTTTTTTTTTTTTTTTTTTGCTTTGTTTATTCCTTTAGGATCATGTGTCTGAATGAGTGTTCAAGTGTAAAGCTGAGTGCAGTTCTGTGCAGCTGTTTTCTTGCATAGGGACTTTAATTCAGCTCAGAAAAAGGAGAAACAAAGTTCTTTAAGAGTAAGTCAGCACAGAAGTCACTGCTGCTCCTTGAAAAAAAAAAAAACAACAACCTCTCAACTCGGTGAGAAAAGGCCCATGACCACAATAAAAACGGAAACCCAAGTGGTTGATTGAGTTTTCCTTTCAATATTTGTATGTAGCTGTTTACTTGCATAGATGCCATGATTCAGCTGAGGAACACGAGAGAAAAAAAATCCAAGCTTTTATTCCACACAGAATACAATTTGCTCAAAATGGATGCTGTTGCTTGAAGAAAACAGACAGCAAAGAGTTTGAATGCGTGTTCAAACACTTTCAAACACTTTGAAGTCTGAAATTGTTTGTAAACAGACTTGTAAGTCTGATTACAAACAAATTCAAGTGCTGCTGCTGCTGCTGCTGCCGTTGCTCCTGCTGCTTCTGCTGCTTGAATTACACTCAACTTTTGCAAGTAAACACTTGCATAGATGCCTTGATTCAACTGATGAACACGAGAGAAAAAAAAATCCAACCTGTTATTCCACACAGAATACAATTTGCTCAAAATGAATGCTGTTGCTTGAAGAAAACAGACATCAAAGTGTTTGAATGCGTGTTCAAACACTTTGAAGTCTGAAATTGTTTGTAAACAAACGTCTAAGTCTGTTTACAAACAAATTCAAGTGCTGCTGCTGCTTCTGCTGCTTGAATAACACTCAAAATTTTCAAGTAAACACTTGCACAGATACCTTGATTCAGATGATGAACACCAGAGAAAAAAAATCCAACCTTTTATTGCACACAGAATACAATTTTCTCAAAATGAATTCTGCTACTTGATGAAAACAGACATCAAAGAGTTTGAATGCGTGTTCAAACACTTTCAAACACTTTGAAGTCTGAAATTGTTTGTAAACAGACTTGTAAGTCTGATTACAAACAAATTCAAGTGCTGCTGCTGCTGCTGCTGCCGTTGCTGCTGCTGCTGCTGCTGCTGCTGCTGCTGCTGCTGCTGCTGCTGCTGCTGCTGCCGTTGCTGCTGCTGCTGATGCTGCTTGAATAACACTCAACTTTTGCAAGTAAAAACTTGCGTAGATGCCTTGATTCAGCTGATGAACACGAGAGAAAAAAAAAATCCAACCTGTTATTACACACAGAGCCCGGCGATGAACTGGCCACATGTCCAGGGTTTCACCCTGCCTTCGCCCTAAGACAGCTGGGATAGGCTCCAGCAGACCCCCGTGACCCTGAACAGGAATAAGCGGGTATAGCAGATGAATGAATGAATGAATTACACACAGAATACAATTTGCTCTAAATGAATGTTGTTGCTTGAAGAAAACAGACATCAAAGTGTTTGAATGCGTGTTCAAACACTTTGAAGTCTGAAATTGTTTGTAAACAGACTTCTTAGTATGTTTACAACCAAATTCAAGTGCTGCTGCTGCTGCTGCTGCTTCTGCTGCTTGAATAACACTCAACTTACTGGGGAACATTGAAAAAGGAATAACAAAAAAAAAACTCTTTATGAACACAGGAGAAGCAGAATATATTTTTTCCCGCCATGACTGATGACAGTCCTCTGTTGGTCTGAGAGGGAGGGGCACGGTGCACTGTATTTTCAGTCACATTTGAATATTTGTTTTGCTTTGTGTATGAAGGCTCATGTGTATGAATGAGTGTTCAAGTGTAAAGCTGTGTGCAGCTCTGTGCAGCTGTTTTCTTGCATAGAGACTTTAATTCAGCTCAGAAACAGGAGAAACAAAGTTCTTTAGGAGTAAGTCAGCACAGAAATCCCTGCTGCTCCTTCAAAAAAAAAAAAAAAAACAACCTCTCAACTCGGTGAGATAAGGCCCATGACCACAATAAAAAAGGAAGTCAAAGTGGTTGAATGAGTTTTCCTTTCAAAATCTGTATGTAGCTGTTTACTTGCATAGATGCCATGATTCAGCTGAGGAACACGAGAGATAAAAAAATCCAAGCTGTTATTCCACACAGAATACAATTTGCTCAAAATGAATGCTGTTGCTTGAAGAAAACAGACATCAAAGTGTTTGAATGCGTGTTCAAACACTATCAAAAACTTTGAAGTCTGAAATTGTTTATAAATTCAATTGCTGCTGCTGCTGCTGCTGCCGTTGCTGCTGCTTCTGATTCTTGAATAACACTCAACTTTTGCAAGTAAACACTTGCATAGATGCCTTGATTCAGCTGATGAACACGAGAGAAAAAAAAAATCCAACCTGTTATTCCACACAGAAAACAATTTGCTCAAAATGAATGCTGTTTCTTGAAGAAAAAAGACATCAAAGTGTTTGAATGCGTGTTCAAACACTTTCAAACACTTTGAAGTCTGAAATCTTTTGTAAACAGACTTCTTAGTCTGTTTACAAACAAATTCAAGTGCTGCTGCTGCTGCTGCTTCTGCTGCTTGAATAACACTCAACTTACTGGGGAACATTGAAAAAGGAATAAAAAAAAAAATCTTTATGAACACAGGAGAAGCAGAATATATTTTTTCCCGCCATGACTGATGACAGTCCTCTGTTGGTCAGAGGGAGGGCACAGTGCACTGTATTTTCAGTCACATTTGAATATTTGTTTTGCTTTGTGTATGAAGGCTCATGTGTATGAATGAGTGTTCAAGTGTAAAGCTGTGTGCAGCTCTGTGCAGATGTTTTCTTGCAATGATACTTTATTTCAGCTCAGAAAAAGGAGAAACAAAGTTCTTTCAGAGCAAGTCAGCACAGAAATCACTGCTGGTCCTTCAAAAAAATAAATGACAACCCTTCAACTCTGTGAGATAAGGCCCATAATCTCAATAAAAAAAGGAAGTCAAAGTGGTTGAATGAGTTTTCACTGCAAAATCTACATGCAGCTGATTACTTTTAAGTTAAGAGTTTGAATGCTTGTTCAAACACTTTGAAGTCTGAAATTGTTTGTAAACAGACCTGTAAGTCTGATTACAAACAAATTAAAGTGCTGCTGTTGCTACTTCTGTTGTTGCTGCTGCTTCTGCTGTGAATAACACTCAAATTCCTGGGAATATTGAAAAAGAAATAAAATTAAAAAAAAGAACTTCCATTGTGAGCCTAAAAGGAATGTGTTAAGAATCTGACTGCATTTGTGTTCTCATGGGGGGGCGTACAATGTAATCAGGGAAAAGAGGAGATGTTTCCCTCATGTATTTCAGCAGAGAATGACAATTCTATTCAACTTCACCGTTTATAGTCGCAATGCGCATAACTCAGCTAGAGAAGCACAATGGAGCAATAAAAATGGACATCCCACTGTCTGAATGAGTTTTCATGTTAAATTCTCAATACATCTGTTTCCTTATAGGAGAGCCTACAATGTAATCAGGAAAAAAAGGAGAGATGTTTCCCACATGTATTTCAGCAGAGAATGACAATTCTATTCAACTTCACCGTTTATACTTGTAATGCGCTTAACTCAGCGAGAGAAGCACCATGGAGCAATAAAAAATGACATCCCACTGTCTGAATGAGTTTTCATGTTAAAATCTCAAATCGTCTGTGTCCTTATGGGAGAGCCTACAATGTAATCAGGAACAAGAGGAGAGATGTTTCCCACATGTATTTCAGCAGAGAATGACAATTCTATTCAACTTCACCGTTTATAGTCGCAATGCGCATAACTCAGCGAGAGAAGCACAATGGGGCAATAAAAAATGACATCCCACTGTCTGATTGAGTTTTCATGTTAAATTCTCAATTAATCTGTGTCCTTATGGGAGAGCCTACAATTTAATCAGGGACAAGAGGAGATGTTTCCCTCATGTATTTCAGCAGAGAATGACAATTCTATTCAACTTCACCGTTTATACTGGAAAATGCGCGCATAACTCAGCGAGAGAGAAGCACAATAGGGCAATAAAAAATGACAAACCACTGTCTGAATGAGGTTTCATGTTAAATTCTCAATTCATCTGTGTCCTTATGGGAGAGCCTACAATGTGAATCAGGGACAAGAGGAGAGATGTTTCCCACATGTATTTCAGCAGAGAATGACAATTCTATTCAACTTCACGTTTATACTGCGTATAATGCGCTTAACTCAGCGAGAGAAGCACAATGGAGCAATAAAAAATGACAAACCACTGTCTGAATGAGTTTTCATGTTAAATTCTCAATTCATCTGTTTCCTTATAAGAGAGCCTACAATGTAATCAGGAACAAGAGGAGAGATGTTTCCCACATGTATTTCAGCAGAGAATGACAATTCTATTCAACTTCACTGTTTGTACTCGAAATGCGCTTAACTCAGCGAGAGAAGCACAATGGAGCAATAAAAATGGACATCCCACTGTCTGAATGAGTTTTCATGTTAAATTCTCAATTCATCTGTTTCCTTATGGGAGAGCCTACAATGTACTCAGGGACAAGAGGAGATGTTTCCTTCATGTATTTCAGCAGAGAATGACAATTCTATTCAACTTCACCGTTTATAGTCGCAATGCGCATAACTCAGCGAGAGAAGCACAATGGAGCAATAAAAAATGACATCCCACTGTCTGAATGAGTTTTCATGTTAAATTCTCAATTCATCTGTGTCCTTATGGGAGAGCCTACAATGTAATCAGGAACAAGAGGAGAGATGTTTCCCACATGTATTTCAGCAGAGAATGACAATTCTATTCAACTTCACCGTTTATAGTCGCAATGCGCATAACTCAGCGAGAGAAGCACAATGGAGCAATAAAAAATGACATCCCACTGTCTGATTGAGTTTTCATGTTAAATTCTCAATTAATCTGTTTCCTTATAAGAGAGCCTACAATGTAATCAGGAACAAGAGGAGAGA
The DNA here is from genome assembly GCA_009823395.1 of Thamnaconus septentrionalis. NCBI lineage: Eukaryota > Metazoa > Chordata > Actinopteri > Tetraodontiformes > Monacanthidae > Thamnaconus > Thamnaconus septentrionalis. The sequence continues at coordinate 141,913 of CM020512.1, forward strand.
TGTTTCCCACATGTATTTCAGCAGAGAATGACAATTCTATTCAACTTCACCGTTTATACTCGTAGCTTAACTCACGCCGCTTAACTCAGTGAGAGAAGCACAATGCGGCAATAAAAATGACATCCCACTGTCTGAATGAGTTTTCATGATTCAAATTCTTTTTTGTCATTATTGAAAGTATTCAAAGCATTGATGAAACAATTTCTGTTTTGTTTCAGTGGTGTCGATTCATTTGGACGGCAGATTTTTTCAATGCGTTGGCTGATGTGCAGTTGCACCATTACGCCAGTGGGTGGAGACACAGACCGTGGTATGAATATCAGTGGACTCTCGATCACAGCCAACTCTCTGTTGGTCTGATAATGAGTGCACTGTGCGTATTCCGTTGCTTGATGTACCTCATGTATTGTATGTCACATTTGAATCTTTTTTTTTTTTTTGCTTTGTTTATTCCTTTAGGATCATGTGTCTGAATGAGTGTTCAAGTGTAAAGCTGAGTGCAGTTCTGTGCAGCTGTTTTTCTTGCATAGGGACTTTAATTCAGCTCAGAAAAAGGAGAAACAAAGTTCTTTAAGAGTAAGTCAGCACAGAAGTCACTGCTGCTCCTTGAAAAAAAAAAACAACAACCTCTCAACTCGGTGAGAAAAGGCCCATGACCACAATAAAACGGAAACCCAAGTGGTTGATTGAGTTTTCCTTTCAATATTTGTATGTAGCTGTTTACTTGCATAGATGCCATGATTCAGCTGAGGAACACGAGAGAAAAAAAATCCAAGCTGTTATTCCACACAGAATACAATTTGCTCAAAATGGATGCTGTTGCTTGAAGAAAACAGACAGCAAAGAGTTTGAATGCGTGTTCAAACACTTTCAAACACTTTGAAGTCTGAAATTGTTTGTAAACAGACTTGTAAGTCTGATTACAAACAAATTCAAGTGCTGCTGCTGCTGCTGCTGCTGCCGTTGCTCCTGCTGCTTCTGCTGCTTGAATTACACTCAACTTTTGCAAGTAAACACTTGCATAGATGCCTTGATTCAACTGATGAACACGAGAGAAAAAAAAATCCAACCTGTTATTCCACACAGAATACAATTTGCTCAAAATGAATGCTGTTGCTTGAAGAAAACAGACATCAAAGTGTTTGAATGCGTGTTCAAACACTTTGAAGTCTGAAATTGTTTGTAAACAAACGTCTAAGTCTGTTTACAAACAAATTCAAGTGCTGCTGCTGCTTCTGCTGCTTGAATAACACTCAAAATTTTCAAGTAAACACTTGCACAGATACCTTGATTCAGATGATGAACACCAGAGAAAAAAAATCCAACCTTTTGCACACAGAATACAATTTTCTCAAATGAATTCTGCTACTTGATGAAAACAGACATCAAAGAGTTTGAATGCGTGTTCAAACACTTTCAAACACTTTGAAGTCTGAAATTGTTTGTAAACAGACTTGTAAGTCTGATTACAAACAAATTCAAGTTGTGCTGCTGCTGCTGCTGCTGTTGCTGCTGCTGCTGCTGCTGTTGCTGTTGCTGCTGCTGCTGCTGCTGCTGCTGCTGATGCTGCTTGAATAACACAACTTTTGCAAGTAAAACTTGCGTAGATGCCTTGATTCAGCTGATGAACACGAGAGAAAAAAAAATCCAACCTGTTATTACACACAGAGCCCGGCGATGAACTGGCCACATGTCCAGGGTTTCACCCCTGCCTTCGCCCCTAAGACAGCTGGGATAGGCTCCAGCAGACCCCGTGACCTTGAACAGGAATAAGCCTGTATAGCAGATGAATGAATGAATGAATTACACACAGAATACAATTATAACACTCAACTTACTGGGGAACATTGAAAAAGGAATAAAAAAAAATCTTTATGAACACAGGAGAAGCAGAATATATTTTTTCCCGCCATGACTGATGACAGTCCTCTGTTGGTCAGAGAGGGAGGGGCACGGTGCACTGTATTTTCAGTCACATTTGAATATTTGTTTTGCTTTGTGTATGAAGGCTCATGTGTATGAATGAGTGTTCAAGTGTAAAGCTGTGTGCAGCTCTGTGCAGATGTTTTCTTGCAATGATACTTTATTTCAGCTCAGAAAAAGGAGAAACAAAGTTCTTTCAGAGCAAGTCAGCACAGAAATCACTGCTGGTCCTTCAAAAAAATAAATGACAACCCTTCAACTCTGTGAGATAAGGCCCATAATCTCAATAAAAAAAGGAAGTCAAAGTGGTTGAATGAGTTTTCACTGCAAAATCTACATGTAGCTGATTACTTTTAAGTTAAGAGTTTGAATGCTTGTTCAAACACTTTGAAGTCTGAAATTGTTTGTAAACAGACCTGTAAGTCTGATTACAAACCAATTAAAGTGCTGCTGTTGCTACTTCTGTTGTTGCTGCTGCTTCTGCTGCTTGAATAACACTCAAATTCCTGGGGAATATTGAAAAAGAAATAAAATTTAAAAAAAAGAACTTCCATTGTGAGCCTAAAAGGAATGTGTTAAAGTCTGACTGCATTTGTGTTCTCATGGGGGAGCGTACAATGTAATCAGGGAAAAGAGGAGAGATGTTTCCCTCATGTATTTCAGCAGAGAATGACAATTCTATTCAACTTCACCGTTTATACTCGCAATGCGCATAACTCAGCGAGAGAAGCACAATGGGGTAATAAAAAAATCACAAACCACTGTCTGAATGAGTTTCCATGTTAAATTCTCAATTCATCTGTTTCCTTATGGGAGAGCATAAAATGTACTCAGGGATAAGAGGAGAGATGTTTCCCTCATGTATTTCAGCAGAGAATGACAATTCTATTCAACTTCACCGTTTATAGTCGCAATGCGCATAACTCAGCTAGAGAAGCACAATGGAGCAATAAAAATGGACATCCCACTGTCTGAATGAGTTTTCATGTTAAATTCTCAATACATCTGTTTCCTTATAGGAGAGCCTACAATGTAATCAGGAACAAGAGGAGAGATGTTTCCCACATTTATTTCAGCAGAGAATGACAATTCTATTCGACTTCACCGTTTATAGTCGCAATGCGCATAACTCAGCGAGAGAAGCACAATGCGGCAATAAAAAAATGACAAACCACTGTCTGAATGAGTTTTCATGTTAAATTCTCAATTCATCTGTTTCCTTATGGGAGAGCCTACAATTTAGTCAGGGACAAGAGGAGAGATGTTTCCCTCATCTATTTCAGCAGAGAATGATAATTCTATTCAACTTCACCGTTTAAACTCGTAACGCGCTTAACTCTGCGAGAGAAGCACAATGGAGCAATAAAAAATGACAAACCACTGTCTGAATGAGTTTTCATGTTAAATTCTCAATTCATCTGTGTTCTTATGGGAGAGCCTACAATTTAGTCAGGGACAAGAGGAGACATGTTTCCTTCATGTATTTCAGCAGAGAATGACAATTCTATTCAACTTCACCGTTTATAGTCGTAATGCGCATAACTCAGCGAGAGAAGCACAATGGAGCAATAAAAAATGACAAACCACTGTCTGAATGAGTTTTCATGTTAAATTCTCAAATCATCTGTTTCCTTATAAGAGAGCCTACAATGTAATCAGGAACAAGAGGAGAGATGTTTCCCACATGTATTTCAGCAGAGAATGACAATTCTATTCAACTTCACTGTTTATACTCGGAAACGCGCTTAACTCAGCGAGAGAAGCACAATGGAGCAATAAAAAATGACAAACCACTGTCTGAATGAGTTTTCATGTTAAATTCTCAATTCATCTGTGTTCTTATGGGAGAGCCTACAATGTAGTCAGGGACAAGAGGAGATGTTTCCTTCATGTATTTCAGCAGAGAATGACAATTCTATTCAACTTCACTGTTTATACTCGTATCGCGCGCTTAACTCAGCGAGAGAAGCGCAATGGGGCAATAAAAAATGACAAACCACTGTCTGAATGAGTTTTCATGTTAAAATCTCAATTCATCTGTTTCCTTATGGGAGAGCCTACAATGTAGTCAGGGATAAGAGGAGAGATGTTTACCTCATGTATTTCAGCAGAGAATGACAATTCTATTCAACTTCACCGTTTATAGTCGCAATGCGCATAACTCAGCGAGAGAAGCACAATGGAGCAATAAAAAATGACATCCCAATGTCTGAATGAGGTTTCATGTTAAATTCTCAATTCATCTGTTTCCTTATAGGAGAGCCTACAATGGAATCAGGAACAAGAGGAGAGGTTTTTCCCACATGTATTTCAGCAGAGAATGACAATTCTATTCAACTTCACCGTTTATACTCGTAACGCGCTTAACTCACGCGCTTAACTCAGTGAGAGAAGCACAATGCGGCAATAATAAATGACATCCCACTGTCTGAATGAGTTTTCATGATTCAAATTCTTTTTTTTGTCATTATTGAAAGTATTCAAAGCATTGATGAAACAATTTCTGTTTTGTTTCAGTGGTGTCGATTCATTTGGACGGCAGATTTTTTCCAATGCGTTGGCTGATGTGCAGTTGCACCATTACGCCAGTGGGTGGAGACACAGACCGTGGTATGAATATCAGTGGACTCTCGATCACAGCCAACTCTCTGTTGGTTTGAGAATGAGGTGCACTGTGCGTATTCCTTTTTTTTTTTTTTTTTTGACATTCTGGCCATGACCGGACTGAGGGAGGGACAGATAGGGGGGTGAGAGGAGAGTAGAGAGGGGAAAGGAGTGTGTGTGGGGGGGTGATGAGAGGGATAGAGAGAGAGGAGTAGAGGAGGCGGCTGGCAACAATATACAATTTTTGTGTCAAAACAGAACAAAACAGATCGTACATTTGCATAGCTAATTGTCAGATAGTGGGCTTATTGAAATGATAACCTGATTAATGTAAGGAAAAAAAAGAAAGAGAAAATACATATACATATATATATATATATATATATATATATATATATATATATATATATATATATATATATATATATACTAACACATACATGCGCATACCTGTACATTTACACATGGTCATATGCACCTAGATGCATATCTACCCATACAAACATACATGCAAGTACATACAATGATAATGATAATGATAGCGATGATTATAATAACGACGTTAATGGTAATAATAATATTATTAATAATAGTGATAATAATAATCGTAATAAGAACAGTAATAATAATATACTCATGGATGAATCAGACAATAAGCTATGCAACAGTGTGCAACAGTGTACCTGCGCTTGTGAGTTCTTGTGTGTGTGTGTGTGTGTATGTGTGTATACTTGTATGTGTGTGTACTTGTGTGTGTGTGTGTATGCGTGTGTGTATACTTATATGTGTGTGTACTTGTGTGTGTGTGTATACTTATATGTGTGTATACGTGTGTGTGTGTATATACTTGTATGTGTGTATACTTGTGTGTGTGCATACTTACATGTGTGTATATGTGTATGTGTGTGTGTGTGTGTGTGTGTGCGTGTGCATGGATGTGGTGGTGTGTGTATCTGAGTGCGGGAGTGGGTGTGTTTAAGTACGTCACTGGAAGTAGGCTGCCAATTAGTGCGGCCTCCGAGGTCGCAGCCGCCCCACACCAGCAACGAGCCAGGGGGGGAGATCCCGGACACGGCACACCCGCCGCAGAGCCGGCCAGGAAGAGGCCCGGAGCAGCAGGCCCCCCGGGCCGGAGGGCACCCACCCACAAGGAGCCAGGGCAAGATGACAGGGAGGCAAATACCACAAGAAGAAGGGACACCACCCGGGGCGGACAGGCAGCAGAGCCCAGCCCCCGGACGGGCGCCCCCCAGGGAAAGCGAGCGAGACCAGACCCATCCCCATGACAGGACCCAGCCCCTTCACCCCCCGGGAGGATCGGTACCCAAGGCAGGCCCGGGCACCCAGAAGCCCCCCCCCATACGGACCCAGTGCGGCGCATCAACCGCCCCTCCACCCCCACCCACCCCAGCCGCCCCCACCGCCCGGAACCCCAGCGCCAGGGACAGCCCCCGGCCCCGAGGCCACAGCCGCACCCTGCCCCAATGCCGGCAAAGCGGGCCCCAAGCGAGCCCCCCTGGTTCCCTCTGTGCCCTGTAAAAAAAAAAAAAAAGATAAATAAATAAGTAAATAAAATAAAAGGATAAAATTAAATAAAATAAACAACCTGTGGACCCCCGCCCACCACCGTCAAACCCCCGTGTCTCGGGTCGTCGCCGCCCGGCCGCCCCCGAGCGGCGCAGGGGGACCACCCGGGCAGCGGCCCGGCCCCAGGATTGGGGGAAGGGGGACCCCGCCACAAGTGGCAAGGACCCCATAGGCCCAGCCGGGTCACGCACCCGGGGCACAGGACTGCACAGGGCCCATCCAGAGTGGGAAAGATGCCGGGTCCCGCCCCCACCAGCAGGCCGACCCCACTGTGTGTAGGAGTGTCAGTGTGTATATATGTGCATTTGCTGGTGTGTTGGACTATGGTGCGGTTAAAATGGGGGGGTGGAAGGGCCCTGGGGCAACCACACTGCTGCTGAGCAGCGCAGCGGCCGCAGTGCACGAACCCCCCAGGCCCTAAGTGTCTAAAATGCTATTAAAATTGGAGAGGGCCTCGGATGGAGCGGTGGTCGGTCGATGGAGACCCTCATCCAAAGCCCTAGTGATAATGTCAGTGGGTCATTGACTGCGTGGGGGCCAGTTCCTCGCCAACAAGGGTGCAGTCCGTGCCCCAGAGCAAGGGTGAGGAAACCGCACCGGGGGGAGGCCCACCGGGACCCGGTCGCCACCCACAACGAACCCCCCACGGCGCCCGGCCAGAAGGCCGGGCAGCGACCACCCAAGACACAAATCCCCCAAAGCAGAAGGAAGAAAGCAAAGTAAAATAAATAAAAAAAAAAAATAAATAAATAAATAAATAAAAAAAAAAAAAAAAAAAAATAATAAAATAAAAAAAAAAATACACCTATTATGTGACCAGGGGAGACTCCCGGTCAGGGCGCCCTCTAAGCGACATCGGGGCCGGGGACACCACAGGGATCCAGGAGCCAAAAGGGGCCCACCCCCCACCGCCCAAGGGCCCCGGGGCAGCGGCGGCGACCAGGGAGACGGGGGGGAAGGCGGGCAGAAGGCACCACCCGGCACGCAGGAGGCGGTAGCCGCCGTCCGCGCAGCCCCACCCCAGGTATGCGACCCCCCCATCAGCGTGACGATCCAGCACCAGTCCCCGGACACAGGGATGGACCAGCCCCCCACCAACAAGGGGCCCCCCAGCCCAGAGCCAGGGACCGCCGCCCCCCCCCGACCGCCGCCCCCCACCCCGCGGCACCACCCACCAACCACCAGGCCCAGCCCTTTTATATATCTTGGAAAGTAGTTTAGGAGGTGAGAATTTAAGGACCGACTGTACAGCCGGAGAGACCTCCATGTGTGTTTGTTCAAGTTTAAGTTTGAGTTTTTTCTTAATTATGGACTTAATTTGCATGTATTCTAAGTAACAACTACTGTTAATTCCAAACTGTGTCACAAGCTCTTGAAATGGTCTAAAACTATTATTCTCTCTTATGTGTTTTACATGAGTTATACCTTTATCTGCCCAATGTGTGAAGTTAAGTACTTTTTTGTTTTGCAGTATACCAGGATTGTTCCAGATGGGCATACGACCACACGGGAGAAGGGAAGAGCCTGTGATTTTCAGAAATTCCGTCCAAGCCGTCAGAGAGTGACTTATATTAACACTTTTCATGCAACTGTGGTGCTTTGGTGTGCTGATAAATGGCAAGTCTGCTAACTGAATATCACCACAATATGCTTGTTCTATGACATGCCAGGATACATCGTGTGGGCTAGGGTTGAACCACTTATGAATATACTTTATTCTGTTGGCAATATAGTAGTAATAAAAGTTTGGCAAATCTAGTCCCCCAGCATCTTTCGCTTTTTGAAGCGTCTTCAGACTGATACGGGGTGGTTTGTTTTTCCATAGAAACATTGTGACATTTGAGTTCAGGGTTTTAAACCACTGAGCAGGTGGTTGATATGGAATCATTGAAAAAAGGTAGTTTAATTTAGGTAGAACCATCATTTTGACTGTCGCAACTTTCTCTAAAAGAGATATGGGTAAGTTTCTCCATCGAATTAGATCGTTTTCTTTTTTTTTAATGCGGGATGAAATTGAGTTGTATTAAGTCTGATAGGTTGGGAGAGAAGCTGATACCCAAATATCGTATGTTACCGGCTTGTAGAGGTGCTAGAGAGGTTCGTTTAAATTTACAATTAAGCGGAAGCACTGTGGATTTTGCCCAATTTATTGAATAGTCCGAGATACAAGAGAAATTGTCAATAAGGGTGATAACTTCAGCAAGTGAGGATTGTGTATTTCAAGAAATAATAATACGTCATCGGCATAAAGGCTTATTTTATGATCAGATGTTGAAATTTGGACTCCTTTGATATTCTCATTTTGCCGAATTGCAGCTGCCAGAGGTTCAATAAACATTGCAAATAGTGAAGGGAGAGAGGGCAGCCCTGTCTGGTGCCTCGTTGCAGATTAAACCTTTGAGAGATCTGGCTGTTCGTTCTAACTGAGGCGCACGGAGAGCTATATAATGTTCGTATCCAGGATATAAATGAATTCTCGAAACCAAATTTTTGTAGCGTTGCAAATAAGAAGTTCCAATTGACCCTGTCAAATGCTTTTCTGCATCTAGCGAAACAATTGTTGTTTGTAGGTTATTGGCGTTAGTGTAATCTATTAGATTGATAAATCTCACGTACATTGGAAGTTGAGTCTCTACCTTTAATAAATCCTGTTTGGTCAGGATGGATTATATATGGAGTACATTTTTCTAGTCGTCTAGCTATTGCTTTACAGATAATTTTAAGATCAGTATTGATTAACGATATTGGTCGGTAGCTAGTTGGGAGCGATGGGTCTTTGTCGGGTTTGAGTATGAGGCTAATGTTAGCAGAATTCATGTTTGAAGAGAGAAGTCCAGTATTTAGGATCTCTCTAGCCATTCTATAATAGGTAGGGCCAACAGTTGGCCAAAGTGCCTTATAAAATTCAACTGGGAAGCCATCAGGTCCTGGGGCCTTATTTAATGGCATTTGTGCCAAGGCTTCTTCAAACTCCGCCTGAGTGAGGTCTGCGTCCATTGTAGTAGCCTGTTCCTGATTTAATTTAGGTAGCACAATACTATTAAGAAAATTATCTATAGAGGCTTCTGAAGGGTTATTATCGGAGGAATATAATTTTTGTAGAAATCTCTGAAGCATTGGTTAATTTCGTCTGGATTATGGGTTAGTTTGCCATCCAGGTTTTTGATGGAGGAGATTGTTGCTCTTTCTCTGTTTGACTTTAGTTGGTTCGCTAAGAATTTACTAGAGTTATTATTGCATTCAAAATTTTCAAGGCGTAATCTTTGCATTTGGAACTTGATTTTTTATCTGTCAGTTTAGCTAATTCCGTTTTTAGTTTACATAACTCTTTCCACACGTCTTCTTCCTGTTGGGTGGCATATGAAGATTCTAAAGTTTTAATATTATTGATTAATTCACGCCCAAAGCTAGTTCCTTTTTTTTTCTTGTAGCATGAGTAAGATATTATTTTGCCCCGCATTACTGCTTTAGCTGTTTCCCAGAGAACATGTACAGGAGTTTCTTGCAAGTCATTAATTTCTAGGAATATTGTCCACTCCCTATTAAAGTATTTTATAAAATCTGGGTCTATGAGTAATGACGTATTCAGCCTCCAATTCCAGATCGGTGCTCTAGGTGCCTTTGTAGAGATGCAGATAGAGGCAGGTGCATGATCACTAATAGTGATGGAGTGGATCTGGGCTTCCCGGATGTCTGCCAAGAGTGAATTGCTGGTAATAAAGTAGTCCAAGCGTGAGTATGAGTGGTGAACAGAAGAGAAAACGTGTACTCTCTGTGAGTTGGGTGGTTTGAACGCCAAGGGTCTGATAAACCAAAATCACTCATATACTGTTTTAATGTGTCTGCAGCTAATGAGTGTCGTTGGCTAGCTGAGGTGTTGGATCTGTCAATATCAGAGTCTAATACTAGGTTGAAATCACCCCCTACTATGAATGTTGCGTTTACATGTGCAGAGAGTGACGAGAAGAAGGCATGATAGAAAGAGGGATCATCCACATTTGGGCCATAAATACTAGCAATACAGTAATCTTTATTGTCAATGTTAGTGTTAATTATTATATATCTTCCATTAGGGTCAGATATTGTACTATTTATAATGAAATTAAGTCTCTTATTGATCAGGATAGCCACACCTCTCTGTTTCGAGTTATAACTCGCCGAGTAGATGTTTGGGAAATCGGTCGATTTTAGATTTTGTGCTGTAGTGTTTGTTGAGTGAGTTTCCTGTAGTAGGGCAATGTCGGCTTCAAGAAAATTCAAATGGTTGAGAATTTTTAATTTTTTATCCCTGGTACCTATACCCCGCACATTCCAAGTGACAAACTTAAGGGAGGACATGTTTGCTATATAGACCTAGAGAGGTGTATGTGTGTGTGTGTGTGTGTGTGTGTGTGTGTGTGTGTGAGTGGCAGATGATGAGCAGCATACACCTGCATATGTAAACAAACAACGTTGCGATCTGTCATGGTGAACATTGTTACCAGAGAGAGAAGAAGTGAGGAAAAGACATAAGTGCAGCTCGAGGGGAGGGATATTAAGGGGGGGAGAATCAGTTCGATGCGGTGAAATCATTATTAAACTGAAGTGGCGCTTACGTGTTTATGATTGACAGCTATATTGGCATAAGCTGCATTAATATGATATTACCTGTTGTCTTTGAAGCCTGTGGAGAAGAGGGTTAGTACAGCCACGGAGTGGACTCGCGATCGCGATATAGTTGACCATTAACGAAGAGCTTGTCTACTGCGACAACCGCCTAGAGCCTTCGTCGAGGAACCTTTTTCGGATCGGGAAGAGGATTCTTTCACGATCCAGAATCCCTTGGGAATTGGTCGTTCACTCCAAAGTCGGTTCGCAAGTTCCCGTCCTCGGCTCTTTACCAGCACTTTTTGCTTAAAGTGTTCAAATTTTACCACAATGGGTCTCGGCGGCGGCTGTCAGGTTTCTTCCTCCAAGACGATGTAACCGGTGGAAGGTGATGGTCTTGACGGTCTCCATAGGAAGCTTCATGTTCTTCGTGAGGAAGTCCGCAACCGCCCTCTCCGGGTCTTCCTCCGCCTTTTCGGGATCCCTGAGAACACCAGGTTGTCCCTCATGCTGCGTGCCTGGAGGTCTAAGACTGTTTCTTTTAGGTATTTATTGTCTTTACTGAGTTGGCTCATTCCTCGGTGAGAGATTTGACCGACCCCGCAGCTCCTTGTTTTCTGCGGCTAGGGAGACAACCTGTTGTTGGCTGAATTCCAGCGACTCGCGCATCGCCTGGAATTCTTGGTGGAGTATTTCCATTAGGCTTAATCTGGCATCAACGCTGGTGAGCCTTTGTTCAATCGACAATAATACGTCAATCGATGAATTACCGGGTGGGGAAATTGCTCGGGAGTCTTCGGACGGCTTCGCTTAGAAGACGGCGTTGGCGTTGGCGTCGGCGTCTTGCTCGTCTTCCCCATGACTCTTCGGTCGAAGATGTCGTCCAGGTATTTTTCGAGATCTGCTACGCTCTCCTCGTCCTCCAGGCTTCTTATCTCTTAGCGGGTTTTTTTTATTTATTTATTTATTTTATTTTATAAATATCTGTAACCCGGCAGATAATCCAGTTTGTTTGCTATTGACAGGGTGTCGCCATTTTGGATTGCGCCGACGGTCCGAGAATCTCACAGCATCACGCACTGTGCGTATTCCGTTGCTTGATGTACCTCATGTATTGTATGTCACATTTGAATCTTTTTTTTTTTTTTTGCTTTGTTTATTCCTTTAGGATCATGTGTCTGAATGAGTGTTCAAGTGTAAAGCTGAGTGCAGTTCTGTGCAGCTGTTTTCTTGCATAGGGACTTTAATTCAGCTCAGAAAAAGGAGAAACAAAGTTCTTTAAGAGTAAGTCAGCACAGAAGTCACGGCTGCTCCTTGAAAATAAAAAAAACAACAACCTCTCAACTCGGTGAGAAAAGGCCCATGACCACAATAAAAACGGAAACCCAAGTGGTTGATTGAGTTTTCCTTTCAATATTTGTATGTAGCTGTTTAGTTGCATAGATGCCATGATTCAGCTGAGGAACACGAGAGAAAAAAAATCCAAGCTGTTATTCCACACAGAATACAATTTGCTCAAAATGGATGCTGTTGCTTGAAGAAAACAGACAGCAAAGAGTTTGAATGCGTGTTCAAACACTTTCAAACACTTTGAAGTCTGAAATTGTTTGTAAACAGACTTGTAAGTCTGATTACAAACAAATTCAAGTGCTGCTGCTGCTGCTGCCGTTGCTCCTGCTGCTTCTGCTGCTTGAATTACACTCAACTTTTGCAAGTAAACACTTGCATAGATGCCATGATTCAGCTGAGGAACACGAGAGATAAAAAAATCCAAGCTGTTATTCGACACAGAATACAATTTGCTCAAAATGAATGCTGTTGCTTGAAGAAAACAGACATCAAAGTGTTTGAATGCGTGTTCAAACACTTTGAAGGCTGAAATTGTTTGTAAACAAACTTCTAAGTCTGTTTACAAACAAATTCAAGTGCTGCTGCTGCTTCTGCTGCTTGAATAACACTCAAAATTTTCAAGTAAACACTTGCACAGATACCTTGATTCAGATGATGAACACCAGAGAAAAAAAATCCAACCCTTTATTTCACACAGAATACAATTTTCTCAAAATGAATTCTGCTACTTGATGAAAACAGACATCAAAGAGTTTGAATGCGTGTTCAAACACTTTCAAACACTTTGAAGTCTGAAATTGTTTGTAAACAGACTTGTAAGTCTGATTACAAACAAATTCAAGTGCTGCTGCTGCTGCTGCTGCTGCTGCTGCTGCTGCTGCTGCTGCTGCTGCTGCTGTTGCTGCTGCTGCTGCTGCCGTTGCTGCTGCTGCTGATGCTGCTTGAATAACACTCATCTTTTGCAAGTAAAAACTTGCGTAGATGCCTTGATTCAGCTGATGAACACGAGAGAAAAAAAAATCCAACCTGTTATTACACACAGAGCCCTGCGATGAACTGGCCACTTGTCCAGGGTTTCACCCTGCCTTCGCCCTAAGACAGCTGGGATAGGCTCCAGCAGACCCCCGTGACCCTGAACAGGAATAAGCGGGTATAGCAGATGAATGAATGAATGAATTACACACAGAATACAATTTGCTCTAAATGAATGTTGTTGCTTGAAGAAAACAGACATCAAAGTGTTTGAATGCGTGTTCAAACACTTTAAAGTCTGAAATTGTTTGTATACAGACTTCTTAGTATGTTTACAACCAAATTCAAGTGCTGCTGCTGCTGCTGCTGCTTCTGCTGCTTGAATAACACTCAACTTACTGGGGAACATTGAAAAAGGAATAACAAAAAAAAAACTCTTTATGAACACAGGAGAAGCAGAATATATTTTTTCCCGCCATGACTGATGACAGTCCTCTGTTGGTCTGAGAGGGAGGGGCACGGTGCACTGTATTTTCAGTCACATTTGAATATTTGTTTTGCTTTGTGTATGAAGGCTCATGTGTATGAATGAGTGTTCAAGTGTAAAGCTGTGTGCAGCTCTGTACAGCTGTTTTCTTGCATAGAGACTTTAATTCAGCTCAGAAACAGGAGAAACAAAGTTCTTTAGGAGTAAGTCAGCACAGAAATCCCTGCTGCTCCTTCAAAAAAAAAAAAAAAACAACCTCTCAACTCGGTGAGATAAGGCCCATGACCACAATAAAAAAGGAAGTCAAAGTGGTTGAATGAGTTTTCCTTTCAAAATCTGTATGTAGCTGTTTACTTGCATAGATGCCATGATTCAGCTGAGGAACACGAGAGATAAAAAAATCCAAGCTGTTATTCCAAACAGAATACAATTTGCTCAAAATGAATGCTGTTGCTTGAAGAAAACAGACATCAAAGTGTTTGAATGCGTGTTCAAACACTATCAAAAACTTTGAAGTCTGAAATTGTTTATAAATTCAATTGCTGCTGCTGCTGCTGCTGCCGTTGCTGCTGCTTCTGCTGCTTGAATAACACTCAAAATTTTCAAGTAAACACTTGCACAGATGCCTTGATTCAGATGATGAACACCAGAGAAAAAAAATCCAACCTTTTATTTCACACAGAATACAATTTTCTCAAAATGAATTCTGCTTCTTGATGAAAACAGACATCAAAGAGTTTGAATGCGTGTTCAAACACTTTAGAACACTTTGAAGTCTGAAATTGTTTGTAAACAGACTTGTAAGTCTGATTACAAACAAATTCAAGTGCTGCTGCTGCTGCTGCTGCTGTTGCTGCTGCTGCTTCTGATTCTTGAATAACACTCAACTTTTGCAAGTAAACACTTGCATAGATGCCTTGATTCAGCTGATGAACACGAGAGAAAAAAAAATCCAACCTGTTATTCCACACAGAAAACAATTTGCTCAAAATGAATGCTGTTTCTTGAAGAAAACAGACATCAAAGTGTTTGAATGCGTGTTCAAACACTTTCAAACACTTTGAAGTCTGAAATTTTTTGTAAACAGACTTCTTAGTCTGTTTACAAACAAATTCAAGTGCTGCTGCTGCTGCTGCTGCTTCTGCTGCTTGAATAACACTCAACTTACTGGGGAACATTGAAAAAGGAATAAAAAAAAATCTTTATGAACACAGGAGAAGCAGAATATATTTTTTTTCCCGCCATGACTGATGACAGTCCTCTGTTGGTCAGAGAGGGAGGGGCACGGTGCACTGTATTTTCAGTCACATTTGAATATTTGTTTTGCTTTGTGTATGAAGGCTCATGTGTATGAATGAGTGTTCAAGTGTAAAGCTGTGTGCAGCTCTGTGCAGATGTTTTCTTGCAATGATACTTTATTTCAGCTCAGAAACAGGAGAAACAAAGTTCTTTCAGAGCAAGTCAGCACAGAAATCATTGCTGGTCCTTCAAAAAAATAAATGACAACCCTTCAACTCTGTGAGATAAGGCCCATAATCTCAATAAAAAAAGGAAGTCAAAGTGGTTGAATGAGTTTTCACTGCAAAATCTATATGCAGCTGATTACTTTTAAGTTAAGAGTTTGAATGCTTGTTCAAACACTTTGAAGTATGAAATTGTTTGTAAACAGACCTGTAAGTCTGATTACAAACAAATTAAAGTGCTGCTGTTGCTACTTCTGTTGTTGCTGCTGCTTCTGCTGCTTGAATAACACTCAAATTACTGGGGAATATTGAAAAAGAAATAAAATTTAAAAAAAAGAACTTCCATTGTGAGCCTAAAAGGAATGTGTTAAAGTCTGACTGCTTTTGTGTTCTCATGGGGGAGCGTACAATGTAATCAGGAACAAGAGGAGAGATGTTTCCCACATGTATTTCAGCAGAGAATGACAATTCTATTCAACTTCACTGTTTATACTCGTAACGCGCTTAACTCAGCGAGAGAAGCACAATGGGGCAATAAAAAATGACAAACCACTGTCTGAATGAGTTTTCATGTTAAAATCTCAATTCATCTGTTTCCTTATGGGAGAGCCTACAATGTACTCAGGGATAAGAGGAGAGATGTTTACCTCATGTATTTCAGCAGAGAATGACAATTCTATTCAACTTCACCGTTTATAGTCGCAATGCGCATAACTCAGCGAGAGAAGCACAATGGAGCAATAAAAAATGACATCCCAATGTCTGAATGAGTTTTCATGTTAAATTCTCAATTCATCTGTTTCCTTATAGGAGAGCCTACAATGGAATCAGGAACAAGAGGAGAGATGTTTCCCTCATGTATTTCAGCAGAGAATGACAATTCTATTCAACTTCACCGTTTATAGTCGCAATGCGCATATCTCAGCGAGAGAAGCACAATGGAGCAATAAAAATGGACATCCCACTGTCTGAATGAGTTTTCATGTTAAATTCTCAATTCATCTGTTTCCTTATAGGAGAGCCTACAATGTACTCAGGGATAAGAGGAGAGATGTTTCCCTCATGTATTTCAGCAGAGAATGACAATTCTATTCGACTTCACCGTTTATAGTCGCAATGCGCATAACTCAGCGAAAGAAGCACAATGCGGCAATAAAAAATGACAAACCACTGTCTGAATGAGTTTTCATGTTAAATTCTCAATTCATCTGTTTCCTTATGGGAGAGCCTACAATTTAGTCAGGGACAAGAGGAGAGATGTTTCCCTCATGTATTTCAGCAGAGAATGACAATTCTATTCAACTTCACCGTTTATAGTCGCAATGCGCATAACTCAGCGAGAGAAGCACAATGCGGCAATAAAAAATGACAAACCACTGTCTGAATGAGTTTTCATGTTAAAATCTCAAATCATCTGTGTCCTTATGGGAGTGCCTAAAATGTAATCAGGAACAAGAGGAGAGATGTTTCCCTCATGTATTTCAGCAGAGAATGACAATTCTATTCAACTTCACCGTTTATACTCGTAACGCGCTTAATTCAGCGAGAGAAGCACAATGGGGCAATAAAAAATGACATCCCACTGTCTGAATGAGTTTTCATGTTAAATTCTCAATTCATCTGTTTCCTTATAGGAGAGCCTACAATGTAATCAGGAAAAAGAGGAGAGATGTTTCCCACATGTATTTCAGCAGAGAATGACAATTCTATTCAACTTCACCGTTTATAGTCGCAATGCGCATAACTCAGCGAGAGAAGCACAATGGAGCAATTAAAAATGACATCCCACTGTCTGAATGAGTTTTCATGTTAAATTCTCAATTAATCTGTTTCCTTATAAGAGAGCCTAAAATGTAATCAGGAACAAGAGGAGAGATGTTTCCCACATGTATTTCAGCAGAGAATGACAATTCTATTCAACTTCACTGTTTGTACTCGAAACGCGCTTAACTCAGCGAGAGAAGCGCAATGGGGCAATACAAAATGACAAACCACTGTCTGAATGAGTTTTCATGTTAAATTCTCAATTCATCTGTTTCCTTATGGGAGAGCCTACAATGTACTCAGGGATAAGAGGAGAGATGTTTCCCACATGTATTTCAGCAGAGAATGACAATTCTATTCAACTTCACCCTTTATACTCGTAACGTGCTTAACTCAGCGAGAGAAGCACAATGGAGCAATAAAAAATGACATCCCACTGTCTGAATGAGTTTTCATGTTAAATTCTCAATTCATCTGTTTCCTTATGGGAGAGCCTACAATTTAGTCAGGGACAAGAGGAGAGATGTTTCCCTCATCTATTTCAGCATAGAATGATAATTCTATTCAACTTCACCGTTTATACTCGTAACGCGCTTAACTCTGCGAGAGAAGCACAATGGAGCAATAAAAAATGACAAACCACTGTCTGAATGAGTTTTCATGTTAAATTCTCAATTCATCTGTGTTCTTATGGGAGAGCCTACAATTTAGTCAGGGACAAGAGGAGACATGTTTCCTTCATGCATTTCAGCAGAGAATGACAATTTATTCAACTTCACCGTTTATAGTCGCTTAATGCGCATAAACTCTGCGAGAGAAGCACAATGGAGCAATAAAAAATGACATCCCACTGTCTGAATGAGTTTTCATTTTAAATTCTCAAATCATCTGTGTCCTTACAAGAGAGCCTACAATGTAATCAGGAACAAGAGGAGAGATGTTTCCCACATGTATTTCAGCAGAGAATGACAATTCTATTCAACTTCACTGTTTGTACTGGAAATGCGCTTAACTCAGCGAGAGAAGCGCAATGGGGCAATAAAAAATGACAAACCACTGTCTGAATGAGTTTTCATGTTAAAATCTCAATTCATCTGTTTCCTTATGGGAGAGCCTACAATGTACTCAGGGATAAGAGGAGAGATGTTTACCTCATGTATTTCAGCAGAGAATGACAATTCTATTCAACTTCACCGTTTATAGTCGCAATGCGCATAACTCAGCGAGAGAAGCGCAATGGAGCAATAAAAAATGACATCCCAATGTCTGAATGAGGTTTCATGTTAAATTCTCAATTCATCTGTTTCCTTATAGGAGAGCCTACAATGGACTCAGGAACAAGAGGAGAGGTGTTTCCCACATGTATTTCAGCAGAGAATGACAATTCTATTCAACTTCACCGTTTATACTCGTAACGCGCTTAACTCACGCGCTTAACTCAGTGAGAGAAGCACAATGCGGCAATAATAAATGACATCCCACTGTCTGAATGAGTTTTCATGATTCAAATTCTTTTTTTTGTCATTATTGAAAGTATTCAAAGCATTGATGAAACAATTTCTCTTTTGTTTCAGTGGTGTCGATTCATTTGGACGGCAGATTTTTTCCAATGCGTTGGCTGATGTGCAGTTGCACCATTACGCCAGTGGGTGGAGACACAGACCGTGGTATGAATATCAGTGGACTCTCGATCACAGCCAACTCTCTGTTGGTCTGAGAATGAGGTGCACTGTGCGTATTCCGTTGCTTGATGTACCTCATGTATTGTATGTCACATTTGAATCTTTTTTTTTTTTTTTGCTTTGTTTATTCCTTTAGGATCATGTGTATGAATGAGTGTTCAAGTGTAAAGCTGAGTGCAGTTCTGTGCAGCTGTTTTCTTGCATAGGGACTTTAATTCAGCTCAGAAAAAGGAGAAACAAAGTTCTTTAAGAGTAAGTCAGCACAGAAGTCACGGCTGCTCTTTGAAAATAAAAAAAAACAACAACCTCTCAACTCGGTGAGAAAAGGCCCATGACCACAATAAAAACGGAAACCCAAGTGGTTGATTGAGTTTTCCTTTCAATATTTGTATGTAGCTGTTTACTTGCATAGATGCCATGATTCAGCTGAGGAACACGAGAGAAAAAAAATCCAAGCTGTTATTCCACACAGAATACAATTTGCTCAAAATGGATGCTGTTGCTTGAAGAAAACAGACAGCAAGAGTAGAGCAAAGAGTTTGAATGCGTGTTCAAACACTTTCAAACACTTTGAAGTCTGAAATTGTTTGTAAACAGACTTGTAAGTCTGATTACAAACAAATTCAAGTGCTGCTGCTGCTGCTGCTGCCGTTGCTGCTGCTGCTGCTGCTGCTGCTGTTGCTGCTGCTGCTGCTGCCGTTGCTGCTGCTGCTGATGCTGCTTGAATAACACTCATCTTTTGCAAGTAAAAACTTGCGTAGATGCCTTGATTCAGCTGATGAACACGAGAGAAAAAAAAATTCCAACCTATTATTACACACAGAGCCCTGCGATGAACTGG